>CM067514.1:352102-444683 GCA_034509495.1 Acestrorhynchus altus | reverse complement strand
AAATATAAAAACACCCCTCTAAAATAGAAATATAAAAACACCCCTCTAAAATAGAAATATAAAAACACCCCTCTAAGATATTAAGTAAAAATATTTTATTTCATTATTATTTCATATATTTTTATATTATATTTCATTTATATTTTAGAGGGATATTTTTAAGTTGAGTCCCTCTGACAGTATTTTTATCACGTGATCCAGTCGTTTCAGAGTCTCTTACAGTTCTGTTTATATTCAGTGATTATTTAATATTTTGATCAGTGATGTTGAGTTTTGAGCTTTGATTCTGATCTGTTGATTCGTAATTTAACTGTAAATGATAATCGATAATTACTGAATCCTGATCTGGAAGTTCTGATCTGTGATTTTAAACTTTTGAATGTTTAAAATAATGAGCAGTAATTTCAAACTTTTAAACCACAAATTCATATCCATGATTCCAAACTTGACCCATGATTCTGATCTTTGGAACTGTGATCTACTGAATTCTGATTCTGAACATCTGGACGGTGATTTTAAACTTACGAATGATTCCAAACATCTTGTAACTTCTAAACATTGTTGACTATAGAGTATATTTTTCACACCGTATCACAGGATTGTAAGTGAACCTGTAGAACTCCAGACCTTCCCTCTGTTCCCTTCAGCCTGACCGAAGACATTCCAGTTACATTGTAGTTGAAGATCATAGAACACATCACACCCAGACCTTTCCCAGCAGATGTGTCTGTGTATAGCTGTGTGAATTGACCTGTGTGTGTGTGTGTCTGTGTGTGTGTGTGTGTGTGTGTGTGTGTGTGTGTGTGTGTGTGTGTGTGTGTGTGATTACAGAGTCAGTGAGAAACACTCCCAGTACTGACCTGCTCCCTGCCTCAGCCCAGCAGTCCTGCACCACCGACCACTCTGAGACGGACGTCAGCTATCACAGCTCCGCAGCCGAGGAGGAGTCCGGCTACAACCCCCCGACCGCTCACGTCCGACCCACACATCCGCTGAAGAGCTTCGCCGTGCCGGCCATTCCACCACACGCTGCCCCATACGAGGGAGCCCTGCCCAGCACCCCCCTGCTCTCTCAGACAGGTACACAGAGACCCTTCAGCTCAGCTCACAGCCGGGCCTTTACGGAAAACACTCACGTACTTGATCAACCATGACATTAGTTACACTGGTACCAGTGGATCAGACACAGCAGTGCTGCTGGAGTGTTTAAACCCCTCAGTGTCACTGCTGGACCACCAACCAGAAACATCACACTCCACCACCATGTCAGTGTGACTGCAGTGCTGAGAATGACCCACCACCCACATCATAGCTGCTCTGTGGTGGTCCTGTGGGGTCCTGATCATTGAAGATCAGGATGAAAGGAGGAGAATAAAGTCTGCAGAGAAACAGATGAACTACAGTCTGAATTATAGAACCACAAAGAGCTCCTGTGTGATCAGAGGAGCTGATAGAGTGGACAGAGAGGAGAAAGGAGGTGGTCCTAATGTTATGGTTGATCACTGATTAGTGTTGATATTTAGATACTTCAGTGATGAACGTTGTCTGATAAGAGCTGTGGAGTAAAAATGGGACTAAAGCATGTTTAGCTGAGAACAGTGGTGTTTAATTTGGGGGCAGCGCTGACCGGTGGGTGGGTTCGTTGGTTCTACTTGTTAAAAATGAAAAAAAGAACACAGTCTTTACTGCACAATTCCGAAACATACGGAATGTTTTCAGGTCCTCACTCAGTGAAGACGGCCTCCATCGGGACTCTGGGTAGGACAAGAACGCCCATGCCTGTCATAGTACCCAATGCTCCAGATGGACAGGAGTCCATCAGAATACATGAAGATGAGGGCGTGAGTACCACTGTCCTGTCATACCAGTCTGCCATTGCAGGAATACTCCAGCGTTCCTCATCCTGGTCTCTCATCCTGTTTTCTGTCATTACAGAGATATTTTATATATTCGTTACGTTTAGAGTGAGATTCTGATTTATAAGACAAACTGATCAACAGTAAACATTAAAGAAGCACAGAACCGACATTCTGAAGACAAACCCAAACAGAAAGAAAGCAGGATGAATTCAGGTTCATGAATAAACAGAATCAAACAGAATTTAAAACAGAATCAAACAAATGATTTCTTACATTTTCAACAGAAATCAATGAAAACATTTACACTTAAATATTTATTGGACATTTTTAACATCCAGCCGACGCACCAACCGAGAACCACGTCTTAAACCCCGTCAGGCTCTGTAAACGCTGTTCTGGTCCTTCTGACGCTGTAACCCTTCAGCGAGGAGTGAAGAACCCTCAGCTGTAATTCCACTGGTTCATCTGAGCCACGCCTTTCCCTCATTGTCCTCTAAAACAGCGCGAGAACGTCCAGCCGTTTCTCTGACCTTAAAGTCCGAACGGGCCGATTTCTGACGCTGTGAACAAACGGGGAAAGTTCTGTTCCACCTTAAGGGCTGCAGAAGCTACCAGCTGTAGGATGGAACTGCAGTGCTGTTGTGAGGTTGAATTTCAGCTTTTCACACACTTTTAAAACAATCAAATGAAAGGTTTTCCATTCGTCAGAACTGATCACATGACGCCACCAAAGAGAGCGTCTCACTGCAGTTCCATTGAATAATCAAAACGCCATCGTTTGAATAATTTGATAGAAATGAGTCCATTTAACTGAGCTTTTGGACAGAACTGTGTTTCTGGAGAAGCTCTTGTTTGTACGGTTTGGTCCACCTTCAGTCAGAGACTCTGAGACCCGGCGTGTGGAGATGAAGACTGCTGGAGTATTACAGTGTCCGTCTGTTGGTTCTGCAGTTCAGCTTTCAGATGTGGTTCTAATGTGGTTTCTCTCTCCTCTCTCGATCTCTGCGCTTCGCTCTTCCTTTTAACTCTGAAACTTGTTGGCTGCTCCGTTTATCTCTGCATGTTCTCCGTTTGTTTGCTGAACGCTCCTCACCCTCAATGTTCCATCTCCATCTTCGGATGACGCTTCTGCCCTGCAGTACCTCTGACTGTCTCCCAGCTCCACCCCTCCCCAAACCTAATCCCAAAGCCCCACCTCTTCCCTATGTTCCCGACCCCACCCCTTTCCTTAATCTCCCCATCCTGATTCCGCCCCGCGCTGCCCCCTGCAGTAACCCTCTTCCTCTTCCTCAGAACTACGAGACGGACGAGCTGTCGGAGGAAATGGCCCACCTGGAGGGTTTAATGAAGGACCTAAACGCCATCACAACAGCCTGAGCACAACACACACACACACACACAGACGAAACACACACTCACAATATCACCATGCAGGGAGGGCCCACCGAGGCACGGACGACTCCTCAGTCCTTCGCAGAACGGAGAGAGAGAGAGAGAGAGAGAAAAGACAAACTGAACGAAAACTCTTGGCTTGCCTTGCTAACTCTCAGGAAGGAAACGGCCATCGTCTGAAGATTTCTCTGACACTGATTATTTTTTTCTCTTACCAGAAAAGTCCAGTTTACTTTGTCTTTCTCCCTTTTCCTCGGAGACGCTCCGAAAGACAGCATTTTGTTATCCTAAGAAAAAAAACATGGAAAAAAAACAAACGGAAAATTACAGTATGCTGATGCTGGTGTTCGTGTTGGTGCTCATACGGCACTTTCTACAGTGTTTCATTCGTGTCTTTCCTTTGTGCATTTTTGTATCTATATATATATATATAGATATATATATATAGCCCCGCCCCCTCCTCGTTCCAGTGCGGTGAACGTTGGACGTTGTCTTTTTATTTCCATAACTCGTTTTTGTATTAAGCATTGATTGAATGATGTCATATATTGTGCCATTTTCTTTTCTAAACTTTTGTATTATTTTATATACATATACGCGTATAGATATGTATATAAGTTCAAAACTGCCTCATTCGTTTTTTTGTGGTTTTTGTTTTTGTTTACTTCAAAAAAAGCAATGTTTCATTTGGACGAGTGAAAGCTTTCTGGGCCACTCTGTCCAAACTCCTGTTCCTGAACGGTTGAACAAATATCGGATTGTGTGACGTTGCTCTGAACGTGGTACCGACATTTTTGTGTTGAATTTTTGACGGGAGTTCCTGATTCTGCCTTATCTTTGAGTTATTCTGCTCTGACACTCAGCGCTGCCACCTTCTCCACAGTGAGGCGCCGTTCCGGTCTAACGTTTCTAAAGGTGTAACTTTACTCCAACAAACTCCAGGTGTTGGACGGATCCCTGACGCTCGCTGCAGTACGTCTTCATGTTTATGCAGGTTTATAAAATATGGAGCTTAAAAGGTGACAAATATTTGAATCTGATTTTTTTAATCTGTATTATTTTCACATTAAAGGTTTGAATTATTTAATGATTTAATTCATTATCATTTCAACAGTGCTTTGATTAATGTGTGAGGGACCAAAATCTGCTGTTAAAAACCGTTAAACTCTCTCTGATATCAGAATGAACGCTGATGAATTGGTGGCTCTACGTTTCCCTTACGTTTCCCTTACGTTTCCTTTACGTTTCCCTTACGTTTGCCAGTCGTGCCTCTAATAACATCTCATCAACGTTTCTGACATTACATTCAGAATCTGCCATTTTCCATTCCACCTTAAATAGTCTAGAACTTAGAACTGAGCATCAGAGTGTGACTGTGTGGAATTTCAGTGGGTTGTGAGGTAAACACAGAGCAAACCTTTAGAATTGATATTTAAACTGTATAGAAATAGTGTCGTTATTTTATTCAAATGAGATAAAAATGGTTCTAAACAAGAAAATATCTCAGGATTGTTGATCTGATTCTCTGCAGTTACTGATTATCGGTTCCTCACAAGTAACGTCTTTTAACTCGCTCTGTACCGACCGACCCAGACGGACGGAACTCGTCTGTACCGACCGACCCAGACAGACGGAACTCGCTCTGTACCGACCGACCCAGACGGACGGAACTCGCTCTGTACCGACCGACCCAGACAGAATTCATGTCGCTGCAGGATTAGATGGATATATTGCTCTGACTGGGAATCACTGGATTTCCGTTAACGATCACAGTTAATTTGCATTTGCGTAACCGTGCAGGAAAATGCTGAGAAAAACAGTGACGAATGTGATTCATTTAGTTTCTTTTAAATCAGCTCGAATAAGTTTAAACTCCGAATAAATGAACTTTTCCTGGGAAGCAAAAAAAACCCTCATAAAACCTGGTAAACAGTTTTTACTAAAATGTCCTAACGATTGTCCCGGTCCAGAGTGAGACACTGTTCTCTCTGTTACTGTACGTGGAGCAGAAAACGGACCGTGATACGAAATGTCAATATCACTGACGATGTCTTTAGGAACCTTCCCAGACGTCTCCCGCATTTTAAAGAGACATTTGATTTTATGATCTGAACTAAAAGCATTGTTGAAATATCATTTCTGCCATTTATTTCACATTTATTTAAATGAAATTAAAATCTATAAAAATTCAGAATCAGATCCGAACGCCACCTTCTGAGCTCCATAATAAAAGCCTTATGAATGCTGACCTACAGTAGCGTTCCCACGATGTGACACTTCACTGACCGGTCAGTTCGCTGGTGCGAGGTTTGTCTCGTCGGCCTGTCCGCCGACGTTAGGTTTCGCGGTGTGAATTCCAGCTTGTTTTCAGAAGCTCGACACCGTTACGTAGGAATATGCAGCATAAACTGTACGGAAAGGAATGTTCTCATTCAGTGCTGGACTGTCAATCGGAAAACTGTGTGACGTGTCGCTCGGTATGTGTTCCATCACATTGACGGCACTTTGACCTTTGGAACAGGACTCCCGGTCGCCGCGTTCTCTCTGCCTGTTCTGTTTTGTAACATAGTTGTTTTATATGAAGAAACTTATTCTGTATGGAATTTCAATGTGAAAGGAAGAGAGAAAACAGCCGTTTCCCTGCTCTGCCCTCGTACCCAAAGAGAAAATCACAGCGTCGACTCTACGATCACGTCTCCTCTTCTGCGTCTCTGAATGTCAGTATGACTGTAAGAAACGGGTTTATGGTAGGAACCTGTTTGGGATAAACTAATACAGTTATAGACAGTCAACCTAAACCTTTATTGCACTTTTTACAACGACTTTGGGGAAAAACATTTCTTACATATCCTGTGTTTTGAACTGAAAGCTATATTTGTGTAATGTAGTGTCATAGTGTAGCGTAGGCAGCTGGTCTCGTTCATTTTTTCTGTTTTGCCTCTGAAACGGTATCCGAGCGACAGGTTTGACAGTGTTGCAGACGAGGAATTCTGTTTGTTGCTTCTTTCTGTACAAAGATCTTTTTGCTGTCTGTAGAATATTCTGTGGCTTTTTAAAAAAATCAAATTCTGGGAAAAAAAATGTATTTTGTATTTTTTAACTGTTTGTTCCAGTTGCAGTAATTACACAGATCAGCCATAACATTATGACCACATCCTTCTTTCTCCTCTCTGTCCACTCTATCAGCTCCTCTGATCACACAGGTTCTCTTTGTGGTTCTATAATTCCAGACTGTAGTTCATCTGTTTCTCTGATACTTTATTCTCCTCCTTTCACCCTGATCTTCAATGATCAGGACCCCACAGGACCACCACAGAGCAGATATTATGTGGGTGGTGGGTCATTCTCAGCACTGCCGTCACACTGACATGGTGGTGGTGTGTTAGTGTGTGTTGCTGGTACGAGTGGATCAGACGCAGCAGAGCTGCTGGAGTGTTTAAACCCCTCAGTGTCACTGCTGGACCGAGAACAGTCCACCAACCAGAAACGTTCAGCCGACAGCGTCCTGTGGGCAGCGTCCTGTGAGCACTGATGAAGGACTAGAGGACGACCAACACAAACTGTGCAGAAACAGATCAGCTTCTGTCTCTGACTTTACATCTACATGGTGGAGACACTCGGTAGGAGTGTCTCATAGAGTGGACAGAGAGTGGACAGCAGCACAGTGGTCCTGTGGGGTCCTGATCATTGAAGATCAGGGTGAAAGGAGGAGAATAAAGTCTGCAGAGAAACAGATGAACTACAGTCTGGAATTATAGAACCACAAAGAGAACCTGTGTGATCAGAGGAGCTGATAGGATGGACAGAGAGAGGAGAAACAAGGAGGTGTTCATAATGTTATGGTTGACCAATGTATGTGCTGTAGTTTATGTAGAAGTGCATCATGATGCATTGATCTGAAGATGGAGATTCAACTGCAGAGATTCTGCAACATAAAAGTCTTTCATGGGTCTCTGAGTGGATCGAGTTCATCACTAACCTGCTCTGGTTCTGAAAGAAGACTCGGCTCCGTCTCAAATCGCGTCGCTACACTTTTTGAAGTGCTTCACTTAAAAAAACACCACAGAAACGGTTAAACAGAGGCTCTCTTTCTTAAATAAAGAGCATTTAAACTAATTGCTGGGTTTATTTGGCTTTAGATCAGACTCTGGATGGAGGTGCTGCTGTTTCATAACCAATAAAGTGCACTACGTAGGGAAAAGGGAGTGGTTTGAGACAGAACCTCACAGTAAACTGCTGCTTGGTGGAGTGAAAGAAGAAGGAAGAGTTCGTTCACAGAAGAGCTTCTACACACAGCTTTAGTGCTCTTTAACTGGGTCTGAAGAGATCCTGGAGACACTGTTCCACAGGTGAGGAGAGTTTAAAGCTCTAGGTGTCAGTAGTCATGTGTGAATGTGTTTTGAGTGTGTCTCTGATTTCTGCTTTGGGTGAGAAGTGTCCCTGATGTCTCACCCTGCCCAGGCAGCGTTTATGGTAAATGTCCTGAATGGAGGGTAACTGGGTTCCTGTGATGTGTTCTGCAGTTTTCAGCAGGACTGCTTTGTGGTCAGCTAGTTAGCGTACCGTGCTGAGACGCAGTTGATGAGAATGCTCTCAGTGGGACACAGGTGAGCTTAAAGTCGCTGTTGCTCCTTTTCATCCAGAGTGGAGGAGTTCACAGACCAGGTGAGATCACAGACCAGGTGAGATCATTGGAGATGTGGATGCCGAGGAATTTGAAGCTGGCTACCTGCTCTACTGTAGATGGAGGAGCCTGGCTTCTAGCCCTCCTGAAATCCAGGACGATCTCCTTGGTTTTCTGGGTGTTCAGCTCCCAGTGGTTGCAGCTCGTCCCTGCAGGTTGTCTCATTGTTGTCTCTGAACAGACCCATCACCATGACGTCATCGGTGAACTTGATTATGATGTTGGAACGGTCTCTTGGAGATGATGATGAGCCTAATGGAAAAGTCGAGAAGCGTAGAGGCCGTGCTGTGGAAAAGCAGTGTAAGTGAAATCGCTGCTGTTCTTAACGCTGGACCTACAGGGACAATTTAATCGCTTAATGGTCAGGTTGGTGTGATTGATCTGCTGAGCAGCTGGACACCAATAATCCACAACCAGACCTGGAGAATCTTGATCTAACAGGCATCAGCGTCCAGTTCTGTGTGCTCTTGTATGATCATGTTCTCAGAACTCAGCACACGTGGGTGTAGATACTGTAACCTGGGTTTACGTGACTCATACGAGCACAATCAGGAGAAAACCAGCAAGTTTTCAGCAAACGATAAAGTCCAACTGGGACAGGAT
This sequence comes from Acestrorhynchus altus, assembly GCA_034509495.1. NCBI lineage: Eukaryota > Metazoa > Chordata > Actinopteri > Characiformes > Acestrorhynchidae > Acestrorhynchus > Acestrorhynchus altus. The sequence continues at coordinate 436,145 of CM067514.1, read as the reverse complement.
TCGGTTCAGTGGAAGAACGACGTTCCCACTCCTCCATGCGGAATTCTTTCAGCTCTGTGAGGTTTCAGCGTCAGTCTTTGTACAGACGCTCTTACGTTCTCCTCAAACCCCCTCTGATACAATAAAGATCTCATAGTGGTTTCTATGATGGAGAGATCTCCAGACCCTGCTGCAGCAGAGCAGCTCCAAACCATCACACTTCCACCACCATGTTCACAGCTGCTATGAGCTTCTTCTGCTCAAATGCTGTTTGGTTTGTGTCAAACATGTCTTCTGTTACTGTGTCCAAATAATTCAGCTTTGGATTCATCTGTTCAAAGAACATTGTTCCAGAAGTCCTGCTCTTTCTGTAGATGTTCTCTGGAGAACTTTACTTTTGTCCTGATGTTTGTTTGACAGTAAGACTTTCCTCCTTAAACTCCTCCATGAAGATCAGACTGGTTTGGTCTCTTTCTGATGGTAGAAGCTGCCGTTTGTCATCAGCTGTGGTGAGACATACCTGTACAGAGCTTCACTTTCTGAACATTCTGTTACTGCTTTGTTCTAAAATGGATTAAATTTGTTTTTGTCCTCTAAACTCTACACACAAAACCCCACGATGACGAAGTGAGAAAAGTCGGTTTGAAGTCTTTGTAAATATTTTAGAAGTAAAACAGAAATAGAACATCTACAGAAGTTTTCAGTCCTGGTTTGTCTCTGACCTGCACTGTCTACTGTGAGACCATATAAACAGGTGTGTCTTTACAAATCATGTCCAATCAAGCTGTAGAAACATCTGAAGGATTATCAGTGGAAACCAGATGCACCTGAGCTCACTTTTGAGTGTCGTGTCAAAGGCTGTGATTATTTATTTGTACATGTATTATTTTTGTGTTTCATTTTTTCCACTTCTACACACTTCTATTCTATCACTTCACGAGGACAAAGTGAGAAGTTCATTTGAATGTTTTTGCAAATTCATTAAAACATGAATTGAATCCATTTTGGAGGCTGTAACATAAAATGTGCTTAAAGTGAAGCTCTGTACATACTTTCTGGATGCTCTGCAGGTCCATGATGAACATTTTAGGATTGTTGGATCTTCTTTACTCATCTTGTGGTTCTGCTCTTGGGCTGAACTTGTAGGACGGTCTGATCTGGTCATGATGTTTTAAATGTTCTTGTAAATGATGTTCTGGACAGTGGAACAGCTGATTTCTAAATGTTCTGAGATCTTTTTAAATCCCTTCTCAGAATCATCTTCATTTAGAACCTTCTATCCGAAGACCTCAGAGATCTGATCATGATGATCCCACTCACTTCAACAATCAAGAGCAAACCAGACTAATGTCTGAGGTTTAAATAAGACAGTCTCCTCCAAAGTCCTCTCTAATGCTGGTCTGATCATTATCAGCTGATGTTCTTCTCCTGATTCTGGTTTTAGGTACTTTAATGGAACCTTTTCACTCTTAAGACTGTAGTGAGAAGGTTCAGTTCGCTGCGGGCGTCAGTAGGTTAATCACAATAATAATTATTGATTTATTGTAAAATATGCGACAGCAATCGTGTCACCGTCCTGTTTTCAGAGGAGAGTAAATTAGTCGGTGGGTCGACTTTATAAAGTGTTCGAGGTTTTTTGTTTATAATTCTTTAAAAATAAATGAATGAATGAAAGCTGATTATTTTAAAAGGGTATAATTACATTATTTATATTAGTGGCTTAAATTGATCTTAAAATTGCAATAATATTGTTCATTGCAATTATGTCTTAAACATAATTGCGACTGAAACATCGGGAAGGTAAGAGTTTCTCCTGTCTATGAATGAAAGTGTCAGATATGGAAGTTCTCGCTCGTATGTCTGCAGACCTGTTTAATGAAACTCTGAACCAAAACCGGCTCGTTAGGTGATCTGATCTGACAGGCTGGACTCTGCGTATGTAAACTGGATAAGCCGAGATTCGGCCTCCGTTTGGGTGTTTTTAACAAAGGTACGTAACATCAGCAGAGACGGGAAAACGAATGAAAACCGTTGATCTGATTTCCACCGTAAAGTATCTGTGTAGCCGTTCCTTCGCTGAAAATGACGACAGAAGCAGCGTCTCATTTCTCCAGTGTTTTATTGATCAGATCTAGACTCTGGGAGTTTTAAAGTTCATTCCAATCACTGGTTGGGTGACCTGCAGACTGGGGAGGTTCCCGAAGTCCTGTAAAAGAGAAGATCTCAAGTTTAGGTTCCCTTTGAGAACTTCAGGCCTGTTAGAACCTGATCAGCACAAATCATTATTGAAACATAAAGGAGCTCCTAGACCCACAGTGCTGCAAACGTTGGAAGTTGTCATCTGCATTTAACCCATTCATGCAGTAGGGGGCAGTGAGCACACGTGCCTGGAGCGGCAGGCAGATGCAAAGTCAAGGAGAGCTTTCAACTCTTAATGCAGCAACGTCTGAAGCAGAAAAGCCTCTGGATGGATTTACCTTCGACCTGAGGCTGGTCGATATACCGTGACTATCGATATGTTGAGATATTTTGTAAATGATAAAATGGTACACGGGTTAATCATTTATTTCCCTCCATAAATCATTAGGGTAGATGTTTTTGCAGCTACGCCAACTGAACCAGACAGTGTCTCATTTTATCAAAGGCAGTAAAAACATACCAGCATCCTCAGCATTTCCTTGGTGTCGGTGTCGACCTCGATGATCTCCTGATCCAGAGCAGAGACCTAAAATCCACAATAAACACCAGCACTGTGTTACATTCACATCGTTCACTCAACAAGTCCTCCGTTTCTAAATCCTGCAGATGCGTGATGACCACAGGTGGGTATTTCAGCTCCAGCAATTCAAAATCCAAGACACCGTCTGAAATTATATAACGATATTCAGAACGAGTCTCAATAAACTGACCTCGGGGACGTAGTTGTCCCTCCTCTCCCTCTCTTCTTCCTGGAGTTTGATGGAGATGCCTCTGACTGGACCCTTCTGGATTCTCTTCATCAGATGGGTCACATATCTTCTCACAGAAGTGAAACATGATTATTAACCGTGACCCCAGTTTTCCCTGAGATACAGGCAGCAGAACTGCCCTCACTGTACCGAACCGTTCCGAGTCCGTCGAAATCAGTATTACGTCAGACAATTAAAGGTCAGTCAGATTACTGTCCAATTACAGGACATTTCAGTAATATTTACAGTCCGTTTCACGCTGAACCTGATCACCAGCAATCTGAGGAACACATTCACACGCAGTCGGGTAATCAGACCAACTGAAAACTCCAGGTTTACGTGAGTCAGATAATCAGATTTCTGCCTGTAATCTGGCAGAGGGTGAACGGGGTGGAGTCAAAACATCTATCGGATTCTTAATCAGGTTGGCAGACGTTGTAAGAAATAGAGTTACTGTTTACATCAGCAGAAGAATCAGATACCAGTAGATAACTGTAGAATTAAGATCAGACCACGTCTGCGTGAACGGAGACCTGCTGCAGGTTTGGTGAGCCTGATGTTAACGCACCCAGTGATGGTTGAGTTGAAGGTCACCTGAATCTGCATATTATGGTTGCACTGAACCCACATGATTGGACAACTAGATAACTGCACCAATGACCTCATGTGTACCTAATAAAGTGGTCAGTGAGTATGGTAGCAGGTTTAACACACTTCATCAAACTTTCATCAGCTGATGCAGCATGAAAACAACCATCCAGACACACCCTCGCACTGTACCAGAGCTTCTGCGGTGGTCCTCGGGCCGAGGGTCCTGCACTCACCCTGCTATCTTATTGCGCAGAGGTTTGCTGGGGATGATGGCGATCTCCTCACACACCCTCTTGTTCACATGGAAGTCGTTGCCCAGGCGGGTGTAGTACTTCTCTATGATGACCCGAGCAGCCTTCTTCACCGTCTTAGTTCGGACCCGACCCTGAAGGTGGAACACAGCTTCATCACTATGATGTTTAAGGTGGAGGTCCCTCTTTACTTGGTCATTTATAGTTTAATATAATGTATAAATGGTACAGCGTGTATAGGTGTGTGTAGATAGGTGAGGTGTGAATGTAAGTGTATTATGTGTGTAGATAGTGTGAGAGGCGTCTGTATTAGTGTGTGATAGGTGGAGAGGTGTATTGGGTGTGTGTACACAGTGTGTGTAGATAGGTGTGAGAATATGTGTGTGTAGGTGTGTGTGTGTATTGGGGTGTGTGTAGATAGGTGTGAGAGTGTGTATTGGTGTGTGTAGATAGGTGTGAGAGTGTGTGTATTGGGCTGTGTGTAAATTGTTAGTGTGTAATTAGTATTTAATCGGAATCTGATCTGTTCAGTTCCACCTTTAGTCTCCGCAGCGGCGTAATTTAAGGTGGAAATTTAAGGTGGAGCGGCGAGGTTAGGTTTATGTATAAAGTGTTTTTCCTGCAGATCAAAGTGAAAACAGAGGAATAGTGATGCAGAGTGAGTGTGTGAATAAACTGCTCCAGTGGTTTAGTCTGACTACGAAGGAAACAGAGGATTAAAGGGATTTAAACCGTTCTGGAAGGAGATTCTAAACAACCCACCATTCTGCTTCCGCTCTGAGGAAAGGACCCGCCCCTCCGCGCGCCGGAAATAAGAGTCCGGCAGAGCAAAATAAAAGTCCCCCGGGCTCTTATAGAGAAGAGTGTTTATTAATTCACACACACACTCACACTCTTTCACACACACACTTTCTCTTTCTCTCACACACACACACACACACACACACACACACACACAGTAAGACTGTGGGACTTATAAACCGATCAACCATAACATTGGAACCTTGTGTGTGTAGATGTAAAGTTAAAGACAGCAGTGCTGCTGGAGTGTTTAAACCCTGTGTCCACTCACTGTCCACTCTATTAGACACTCCTACTGAGTGTTCTTGACTTTGTAGGATGTAAAGTCAGAGACAGAAGTCATCTGCTTCTGCACAGTTTGTGTTGGTCGTCCTCTAGTCCTTCATCAGTGCTCACAGGACGCTGCCCACAGGACACTGCCGGCTGGACATTTCTGGTTGGTGGATCGTTCAGTCCAGCAGTGACACTGAGGGGTGTAAACACTCCAGCAGCTCTGCTGTGCCTGATCCACGCATCCCAGCTCAACACACAGCTCTAAACCAGAATTCTATCTGAACATCCGCTATTTCAGATCTATTTAGCAAACTGACCCCATATATCTCGGGAGCACCTCAGACAGACAGACAGACAAAACTGCTGCACACCCCAGATAAACAGACAGATATAAACAAACCACAGAATCATTCATCATAAATCATTACTGAAATTAGTAAAAAATAGTAAAAATTTAAAAACTCCAAACATAAAGATATAAAATTGAATTTTTTTGTGAAGAATCAACAACTGGGACACAATCGTGAAGTGGAATGAAATTTATTGTACGTGTCAAACTTTTTTAACAAATTAAAAATTGAAAAGTGGGGCGTGCAATATTATTCAGCCCCCTTGTGTTAATACTTTGTAGCGCCACCTTTTGCTGAAATTACAGCTGCAAGTTGCTTGAGGTATGTCTCCATCAGTTCTGCATCAGAGATCAAATTCTTGCCCAAAAACAGCTCGAGCTCAGTGAGGTTGGATGGAGCGCCAGGAATGTTCTTCCAACAGATTCTCGATTGATTCAGGTCTGACTTTGACTTAATCCATTCCAACACCTGGACATTATTTAGAACCGCTTTATTGTAGGATTTGGCTTCTTTTGGATCATTGTCTGTTAAAGATAAATCTCAGTCCCTATCTCAGATCTCTTGCAGACTCCAACAGGCTTTCCAGAATGGTCCTGCATTTTGGTCCCCATCCATCTTCTCCCATCACTCATCTATCTTCCTGTCCGACTAGCAGGCCCAAACCACAATGCTGCCACCACCACAAGTTTGATAGTGGGGATGATGTGTTCAGGTGATGAGCTGTGTTGCTTACACCAAATACATCACAGGTCAGGCCAAACAATTTGATTTCTGTATCATCTGACCAGAGAACCTCTTCCACATGTTTGGTGTGTCTCCAGGTGGCTTGTGGCAAACTTTAAACGAAACTTTTATATTATCTTGACAACAGCTTTCTTCTCACCACTTCCATAAAGGCCAGATTTGTAGTACGACTGATTATTGTCCTATGGACAAGAGCTCTCCCACCTCAGCTGTAGATCTCATGTTCATCCAGAGGATCATGGGCCTTTTTGGCTGCATCTCTCTGATCACAGTCTTCCTTGTTTGAGATGAAAGTTTAGAGGACAGATGTCTTGGTAGACGGCAGTGGTTCGATACTCCTTCCATTTCAATGATCGCTATAATATGGGATGTTTGTTTATAAATCTTTGTATCCAAATCCAGCTTTAAATCCTCACAACAGCTTTCGTGATTCCGCCTGGTGTGTTCCTGATCTTCATGATGCTCTCTGAGCTTTGAACAGAACCCTGAGACTATCACAGCAGGTAAGTTTATACGGAGACATGATTACACACAGGTGGATCATCATCAGTCATTTGGGAGAACATTGGATCATTCAGAGATCCTCACTGAACTTCTGGAGTGAGTTTGCTGAAAGTAAAGGGGCCAAATAATATTGCACGCCCCACTTTTCAGTTTTTTATTTGTTAAAAAAGTTAACAAATCAACTTGTTGTTGATTCTTCACAAAAAATTAGATTTTATATCTTTATGTTTGAAGCTCAAAAATGTGCGTGCTGCTGAAAGTTCACACCGTAACTGCTCTGACATAGAGTCACAGCGCTTCTGTAGGTTTGAAATGGAGGATCTTTCTTTAAAATGCAGTAAATGTGCACTATTTGTGATTATTACTTTCAGCAAAGTATTTAAAGGTTCTTTATTTTTTCCATGTTTGAGTTCCAGGATGATCCTGACCAGATCCTGAATTTTATGATGCAGGAGAAGCGGTTCCATACTTAACTCTCGAATGTGTGGTGTCATAAGGTGAACAAACTTTGAGAAGAAACATGAGGGCTCTGACCTATCTTTAGACCGAGATTACTCGAGAATCAACACAGAGTCTGCTAAACATACAGATGAATGACTGCTGGTGACGGCACTGCTCATAACAAGCTCACACACCACAGATTATCACAGTGACGTAGGAGGACACACAAAACAATGCATATATTCATGAACCCACAGTGGACCAACTGGGAGTGAGATTTCCAACAGGATCCCAAACTGGGACAAATCAATATCTCACTCTCTTTTGACAAAGAATTGAGTGTCCGTTCTAGTCCTTTGTTTCATCATTTTCAAACTGTACCACAGGTCCACTGATAAATGACTGAGACACTGGCTGATTTTTGACTGTGAACACAACTGTTTTAGGATTCGCCAGAAGCCGCTGCCTGTCTTTAAATGTTCAGGATAAAACCCCTAAAAAAGGAGGTGAAGTGTGAGACTTGGTGGCTTTGTGGGAAAAGCTTTGCCTCAGGATCATGAGGTTGCTGGTTCAAATCTGGCCTGGTCTCTGTGGTGGTTAGAATGTGGAGCTGGAGGAAGAGCAGCTGAAGGAGGAGGAAGAAGAATCCTGGATCAGGAGAAAAGTGAAGGAGTTCCGCTGTCGGAGCATTGCAGTGGAGGTGATGGTTTTTAAACCTGGAGGGTACAGGTTTAAAAACCAAGTTGAACCTCTTGTTCCCAACTTCATAACCCCTGCTGCTCACCTCTCCAGAGGCCCCAGGGGGAGCCTGGTATGCTTCTCCCCCTTCTTGGGTTCTGCCCTCTGGCACTTCCTCACCTCTCACTGAGAACCAACCATGACCTTGAGTTCCTGGGATCAGCGCTTGAACTGATGACCCTGACCATGGAGGCATGGCATCTACCAGTGAGCCACAGGATCTCTTAAGAATGACTCTTGATATTTGTCCTTCGGCTTAATAATGCGGAATGTGTTGAGAAATCTAAAAGCTGAGGACTTGAACCCATAACCTTCTGTTTACAGAGGCATGACTTACACCGCTGAACCACAGGGTCTGCTCTGCTCATGTGCAGGATATTTGACTTTGAGATTCCCAAGTGATGTTTCTGCTCGTACTCCAGAGAATCCTAAACCAGGGTCTCATGAGGGAGGAAGAATGGTTTTGGAATCTAAGGTTGATTATTCAGAAACGCTGCTTCCTTCAGAAAGTGTTCACTGCTCAACTTTGTAGATGCAGCCTCAACTGCAAGATCTCAAAGGTGCACCTTCTACCAGTGAGACAAAAGCTTTGCTTTATGGATTTGATAAACCCACGTTGATGTTGATGTTTGAGCTGTCTAATACCAGATCAGTGATGTGATCATACTGGAGAAGAACAGGTGAGGAACAGGTGCAGCTTTCCATCAACAAGACAACCAAGGAAAGAGTCATTTTCAGCATATCCATGATCTTCCACTGAATCCTTGTATCTCCATTGTTTGTTTTTCACTTTTTGACGTAATGTCTGGAAGTTGTTCTTTACAGCAGAAGGAGAAAAACCTGCTCAACCTTCGGTGGAAGATGATGAAAATGGGAGCATTTCTATTGGTCCATTCATCCTAACAATGTAAAAGTTCTCACTTTGGAGATACAAGGTTTTTGCCTGACAGTCGCAGACAGAAGCCTCAGGTCGGACACTAATCAGCATTCGCTCGACACTGATTCGTTCAAAGTCTGAACTGCTGGAAGATGTGAAAAAGGGCTTGACGCCTGTGTCTCACAAGCCCCAGACAAATATCCAGCATGGCCGATATCTGGACGTGTCAGTGACTGTAAGTCCAGTAAAGATCAAGCTGATCAGTCACTTTGTGCACAAACCACAACCACAGAAACATTCTCGACTATGAGAGCAGAAGTTGGGCAGCGTGAAGAGTACAATGATCTGACCACTCTGAAAGTCAAACTGGCATAAGATAATGTCCAGATATGTGTTCTCCCAAGATGATTAGGACTGGTCATTTTGCACTGTTTCAACTTTGAGGAGACACTTTCAAATGGGACTTGAACCAACAACACCCTGAACATAAACATCAGGGTGTCTACCACAACACCACAGGATCTCAGGAGCAGCTTGTGTTTTTCTGTCTCTTGTATTCCTGAACCAATCACACAGCGAGCCCCAAACAGAAACCTGCTGGTTTTGAAGTATGAGGGAGGTGGTGGTGGCAGGAAAGGAACTGACGTTAAAAGGTTCTAGAGCTCCAGACCAGGCCAGGCAGCCCTGAGACAACTAATTACTTTAGAAGCTCCTGATTGATTGGCTGAAAAGGCTGTTAGATTTGGGTTGGAGTTGAAACCAGGTTGGTGACCCCAGTATAGCTGGGTCTTTTAGGTTTTTCCCCTTAAAATCACACTTTTCACCACAATTCTGAACTCAGTTTACAGAACACTGTGTATAATTCACTGTAAATCAGTGTGTAAGCTGACGTAGACTTCTGGGTAGGAATTTTCTCAACTTTCACAATATTCTGAGGTACATTTCAATTAATTAGGTCCATTGTTGTCAAGAGTCTCCACTTGGTTTTTACAAACCTTCAGCTACTGGACCGAAGGGTCTATTAAACGAACTGAAAATAGTATAAAGACACACCTAACCTGCAATCTCTGCCTTTAACTGGGCTGTGAACACAAACCCTTTAGGGGTTAAGCCTTCAATGCACGGGCACTTCAGTCACAACCTGACAGTTAAGGGAATCAAACCCAGAACCTTCAGAATCTAACCAGAAGCTCCTCTTACCTCCAGCCCATGATTAACTGAGTCTAGAGGTTTAAGTAAAGTTGGGAATAGTGGGTCCCAGCCCTGTACCTGGAGCACCCCTGCCCTGCACATCATCGTGGTTTACAGTCAACCAAGGAGGAGCCCGTCAATGAGCTGAGGAGCAGGATCAGGTGTGTTGGCTGCATGGCTGGGGGTCCTGGGGTCCTCCATCACCAGGGCTGGGAAGTGAAGGGCTTTATTACAACTCAGATGCTGATGTGATTTAAGGTGGAACTGGACAATTCAAACACAAAGCTTGTGATAAACTGACCTCAGCCTGGTTTAGGAATCTCTTAGGATCCCAGCATTAATCATTATTGTAAATACATGAATATTAATAAAACTGCTGCACCAAGTTAAGGTGCTCTATGTGGACTGACCACGTGGTCATTTCTACACCAAAACATGGCACCAAATCTTGGCTCTCTATAATTCCATCCCACTCTCCGGGAACAGAACTCCTGTAGTAACGTCAATTTGGACAGTAACTTTACGTAATGGTACTGAAAGCGGTCAGGCAGAGATGTTGACCACCCCAAAATGGCGACACTGGTGAGTTATCCGTGTGTAGGGTTGGGAATTTCAGACACACAAATCAATTCTGATACCTAGTGAATAACATGAACAGTCATCTCAAAGGATCTGATCCAAGAAACAAATCTTGCCTGCAGTCTGAACACAACTGAAACCGGTCCGTTCTACAGGAACGCTGACTTCGGGAATGGAGTTACTGATACGAAGACACAGTAACACCAGTTACTTTCTCATGAAACATACTTTTTACAAAACTGCTGCAAATTTATAGCGAATCCACTCAAATGTCCTATGAATAAATCAGGTCATACACACTTGGTTCTTCACTGATGGAGATCTTTCATTTTTAGATTTATTTGGTTTGGTTTGTGATCAGATCGTGAGTGATTGATCATAGATCACATTGTCCCCTTGTGTGCACATTACTGGAATTCAATTTGTAGAACAGAATATGATGCACGACTGCAGGGACCAGCACTTCCGTGGAACCGGGACAGATAATGGATCAAAATAAAACCATACACCTTCTTCAACAGTTCAGGAGATTTTTAAAGTATAAATAAATTGTAACCCTCGTGATTTTTGAAGTGCAAGATATCTGTAAAGACATGTCCACAGAAAGACCCAAATGGGCAGGACAGGGTGCTTGGACTCAGCAGCCGCCAGTAATCTTAAAGACAGCGGCAGGGAAGAAATCTGATTATTGGCCGAAAAGCTCACAACAACAAATCAATACCGTGAGAACTCAACCGTGTAGAGATGCTGGTGGACAGATTCAGAGAAGTTACGACGACACTCAGAAGTTTGAGACAATTTCTTTTATTTTACATAAAAAAGGGTGCAAACTTGAGTTTCCCTTTAAGAGAGGAGGGAATAAAAATTGAATTTGAAAGGTTAAATGTGGTACTTCATATGACTGCTCAGGAAAATAGGCTTTTAAGATTAAGAACTTAAATTTCTGAAACTTAAAAAAGTGAAAAAGGAAAAACAACAAAAATAAAAACGTGTTAAACTGGAGAAACAAAGACGGGTCCCTCACAATTGAAGCCCTTGACGGAGAGAAACCATTCAAATACATTAACATTCATATTTCAACTCAATGTCTCGACACAATATTTCAGATTCAATGCTTTAGAGAACTTTTGAAAATTTGGAACCAGAAAGGGGACGATTTGAGTTTCGGGACTGTACAGCTCGATCGTCTATTTCTGAGGTAAGAAAGTTCTTTTTCGGAAAGAAACACTCAAAGTGGAGACTTTGCGGTGCTGTCCAGTCCGAAACTCCTGACCTCATCAAATTTGTTAACAAATGTGCCGTTCAAGCAGACCTACGAATCTGCTCGCTTTAACTTTGTTCAACAGATTTACACAAACCGTATTAGAAACCAAATTATGGTCAGTCTCGGAGTCTTATGTTTGTGGCAGAATGGCGATCCGATGACCGTGTAGACAGTAAAGTAGAATATGCTCCGGGAATCACCTGCAGGACCAAAGCTGATCTTAAAAGGTGTCAAAACGTAAAGCAGCTCTTTTAAGTTCTACGATTGCAGCTTCGAATGGAAACTCTAGAAATCTCATGCCCAGAGTACACTAAATAAAACCCCACATACAAGTACTGACCACTGCTTTCTTATCGGTAAGACATGCACATTACTAAACTGCAGAAACGCTGACCTTCCGCCCGAACGCTGGTCTAAGTACGACTGTAACCTTTAGCCCCATTCTGGTCAAACACACTTTAGTCCTGTGTTCTGTGGAGAGCATTAAAACTGCCGCTTATGAATGTGGAAGGAATGAACGGTGGTCTGTAATAGATACTATTGTAGTTGCATTGATGAACAAGCTAGTAGTCATTATGAAGGCCTCAAACAAGACCATCGCAAGTTCTGCAATGTTCAGCAGTACTTCATATCCAGAACTGCAGAACAGGCCTGGAATTTCAGTGTCTGGAGTAGCACTTTGAACGAGATGTTAAGCCAGCAGATGGAGCCCTACAATCTTAAAAATATAGGCCCTACACAGTGTTCCAAGTGCTGTCACAGTAGAGCCACTTTTTGTTCCATGTTCTGGTGTGAAGAACCCCTTAAAAGGTCCCACAAACTCCTTCCATTTTACAAAACCTGTTCTTTATGAACCAAAAGTGGTTCTTCTATGGCATTGATCAAAAAACCCTTTATATTCCCTTTATTCTTAAGAGTGTACGCTTACATTCTCTACGCAAACCTTGGAATTTGTCCTGTAAGAAATCTTGTCCCGGGTACAAGCTGCTTCCTCTCGCCAGGTGACCTGGAAATCAAAGCGAGACGTCTCTTACCCAAACCCTAACCCCCATCACACTATTACTGGTCTTGTTTGGTAGATGCCCCCTGCCCTGACCAGGATCAGTGTTAATCTGCAAGCACAGTTACGTCCCTACCCTGATCCCGACGCCGCGTTTTACTGGAACGGGTCACGGGACAAGCGTATGGGACAGGAGGAGCGAGACACTCGTCTTTTCTCCATACAGAGCAAATCGTTCTCCCTTAAGCTTAAGCACACAGACACACCTGACAGCAGCAAGCATCACATGTCCAAAAAAACAAACAAAAAAATACTAAATCACTAAACACTTGTGTGGAGGCACATAATAATAATAATAATAATAATAATAATAATAATAATAAGCAATACAAGAAAAGAAAGATAAATAAAAAACAACGATCGAAAGAACCCTCTCCCGTCACTAACGGGAGGCTTTCGGCCACTGGTTTCAACGGAGAAACGTAAAGTAGTATTCAAGTACTTTTCACAAAATAATTTAGAACCAAAGTGACTCACGTCACACTGGATGAGCGTAAGATAAAACTCTATATAACCTAAGCCTCTGAAATATTGCTCACAATGCACAGTAATGTTGCATACACACCGGTTACATGGCAGGTCGGCCACCCTCCGCCCCCTCCACTGCCCCCAACTCCGGGGGGCAGCTGCTGCTCAGTCTTATGCGACAGACAACTTTCTGATCTCATCCAGCATCTTAACGCTGAGGGAGGCGTGACTTCACGCACACAAAGCATTTACCTCGGACTCTAAAATACAGACAGAAGATAAACGCTTCGTAAAAAGATTCAGGGCCTACATATGAGCCTCGAGGGACACCATAAACAGAAATTCAACACATCTAATCAAAGAAGCCCATCAAAAAGCACTGATGGAACTGGACAGTCTGGTTCTAGATCAGCACCACTACTTCTTCTAGTGCTGAAGAGGAAAAAAAAAAAAAAAGTGTCTGTCCTCAAGGTAGGAATTTTGGTCCAACATGTCCACTTGACCGTCATATATTTGGATCATTTGAAACAAGTCAAAGTCACATTTCCCTCGTAATCCGAGCCCTCGCGGTAACTCATCCTCTCGCTACACGTGAACACAAGTACAAACACAGCGTGGACGTGGGTGATCATCAGCGCAGAGTTCTTAAAAAAATAATAATAATAAAAAAAAAAAAAAAATCACCCTTTCCCACCATGTCTCAACGGTTCTAACGTAAAGGACAATGTCAGCGAGCCCAGAGCGCAACAGTAAGGGTACAGAACAGTACAGGCATTTGACAGTTAAGGTAAACAATGGGTTAAAGAAAATGTAGTGCAGTTTAACTCTCCCACAGCTCCTCTCTCTCTCTTTCCCAACATTTTTATGGCCAGGTGATAAAAAAACAAAGTTATAATTTCCACACACTTCACATTTACTTTACATTAAAAAGGATCACAAACATGGAATTCCGATGTGGACAGGCCATCACTGCGGAAAAAGGCAATATCGCCACCGAGATTAGAATTTTCCATTTCTTCGAAACCATTATTTATATGTTTCTGAAAAAATAAAAAGGACTACAGTGCCCTCAGCACACACCCTAGATACAGGTCCCTAATAGAGCGGGATTGTCTATCTCAGGTTCTGGAGATCCACACTCTTCCACAGAGTGGATTCAGAGACACAAGCCCTTCCTGAGCTGTGCAGTCCAGTGCTTAAGCTCTCCAGGACTGAAGCTGAGCGTCCAAGACTGATCCCGAATTGTGAAAGGAACTCATGGGCTCCACAGACGGCCTCATCCTATATCTAAGAGATCAAGGGCTGTCCTACTGTCGAGCCTCTAATGTCCAGTACAACTCGCTCAAGAGCATTTATAAAGAGAAAAGAGGGACTGGACTACAGCAGTCAAACATTCAAACTCCACTCAAATCTGCTGTCATGATTACATGACATCTGGGTCTGGCTGTTCAGGATTCAATTAAAATATTCAAATGCCCTTGATGCAATACAGGAAGTGGAGCTGAACCACTAGAGAGGAGAAAAGGCAAGGGAGGAGATCCGTAGTGTCTTCTGCGGAGCAGAGTCGACGGCCCTGCCGTGTACTGTAGTGTTAGTTAAGGCATTAAACCAAGACGTTTTGCAATAGCAGTTGAAGCGTCTCCAAGACAGCGCTCCAGTTTCTACTGTCAGTCTGTAGATCCTCCAAAGTCTCCTGAAAGACTTCTACTGCGAACTTCTACGGGAGCTCAGAGCTTTGGGCCGAGGAACCACCCTAAACAGCAGGTACTATAGGTTTACCAATGTTACTCAGAGCAAGTTCCATATACACCTACTGGACAGGTTAAGAGCGCACACACACACATACACACACGCACGCACACACGCACGCACACACACTCTCTCTCTCGCTCTCTCTCTCTACTGGGACATAGAAATAACGTTTAGTCACCCACACAATGAATGTCAAATATCCGCCCTGGCACAATAAACTCTTCTCCTCAATAATTATTTCTGTTTATCTGGTGTTATAATAATAATAATAATAATAATAATAATAATAATAATAATATCATCATCATCATCATCATCACATGAAACAACACATTCAAGCCAGTGGCTGGGTCCTTGAAATAAGAGAAGACTAGGAAAGAAAGTGAAAGAGCGGTGAGAACGTGTTCGGTTTGTTCTGATCCAGAGCACAGAGGAGCAGAAACCTTCGCTGGCAGGTTCAGCTCTGAAATCCTGGCTAATAATAATAATAATAATAATAATAATAATAATAATAAAAAAGCCAGTTTTGTGTTAAAGCGATACGATATCAGGAGGAGAAAGCAGCATGACTGGCTGGTAGGTCATAGTGGGTGGAGTGCTTTAGAACAAGCAGCTTAAATACCATTCACTAGAACTGAGGAATGTGCTGAGGCTCACATTCACGCCGGGCTGGGTTGGGTTGAGCCAAGGCCCGAACCGGGCCCTCGATGCTTGGTTCCATCTCTCCACACTCCCTCTCTCAATCGTTCTCTCTCTCTACCTCAGAACAGAGGAAGGCATAACACTGCCATGAGGGTCAAAGGCCATGAAGACAATGTTACGGAAACAGGCCGACCGTCATCACTTCACACACGGCTGCTTATTTCACACATTTACACACGGAAAGGCCTGTTAACATCGTTAAGACAGTTCACTTTTCATTTAGATGTTTACGCTTAGTCCATCCAACAGACACATGAAGAAGGAGCGCTGCGATCAAGGTTCTAAGGCTTTGATGACACCACACAGTCAGGAGGAGCAGGCCATGTGAAGAAGCAATGGGATTGGGGTGGGGAGACGGGTGTTCCGAGACGGAGGAAGTGGAGAAGAGGAAAGAGAAGTTTCACTGTGAAGCTCCTCTCTGACTGGTGGATGCTCCCTCCAAACTCCTCCACAGGTGGTTCACAGAGGTCAGTTCCGTTTGGGATGGAGAGGAAAACGGAAAAACAACAAGAAAAGAAACAAGCATAACTGCAAAACTGCAAACGAAGGAGTGCAACGCTGTTCCAGTGCTTTGAGATCCAAATGGGTGCGTATATATCTCAACACAAGGAACCCGTCCATGAGGCCCGGCATCCACATTCCATTTGTCCCTGTGGGACATTATATGTGCAGGTCTCTCTCACAGGTAAGTCCCCTAGAGGTGATTCATTTTGAGGGCATTCTGTCTTCTTTTGAATTTCATTTTTTAACGCTCTTAAAACAAAGGAAAGTGGGCAGGTGGAGGGGCGGCCGGATCATTTGTGTCGTGGGGTGTTCTTCTTCCTCTTCCTCTTGAAGAAGCAGCAGCACCTGAAGACACAGATAAACCGGGTTACGATCAGAACATTCCACCATAAAATCAAACATAAGCAATAAACCAGTCACACAAGCCACCAGTATATACAGTAGCAAACCACAGACGAGCTACTGCAACTCTGAAAGCGCGATGAGGAAGTACTTTGTTAAATCGAGAAGGTTAATAAGTGATGCTAAATACACCGTTCAGCCACAACATTATGACCACCACCTTGTTTCTACTCTCACTCTCCATTCTATCAGCTCCAGCAGCACTGCTGTGTCTGATACACTCGTACCAGCACAACACACACTAACACACCACCACCATGTCAGTGTGACTGCAGTGCTGAGAATGACCCACCACCCACATAATATCTGCTCTGTGGTGGTCCTGTGGGGTCCTGATCATTGAAGATCAGGGTGAAAGGAGGAGAATAAAGTCTGCAGAGAAACAGATGAACTACAGTCTGAGCTCCTGTATGGTGAGAGGAGCTGGTAGGATGGACAGTGAAGAAACATAATAATCATAATCTTATAGTTGATTGGTGCAGAATGAAATTCCAAGTCATGTGA
This sequence comes from Acestrorhynchus altus, assembly GCA_034509495.1. NCBI lineage: Eukaryota > Metazoa > Chordata > Actinopteri > Characiformes > Acestrorhynchidae > Acestrorhynchus > Acestrorhynchus altus. The sequence goes on along the minus strand of CM067514.1, from coordinate 419,222 downwards.
TATCAGTATGTAAATAATTCATGAAGGGGCGTTACCTCAGGGGACAGCTTGGGAACAGCCACACCTGTAGTGAGGCGTGATCTTGTGAGTAAAGATGTGAATTTGAGTGAATGTGATAGTGGGAGCAGGATGGATGTGACCTTCTATCTCTAAAGTTATTCAATGTTCTTCAGTCCACAGCGTCAGTCATGACACACCAATGGACCAAAGTCCTCTAAGGTCCAGTTAGTCTGGTGTGGTGGTAACAGGGGCACTTTGGTGGGTCTTCTGCTCCCATATCTCCTGGAAGCTAAAGAATGCTGCACTGAGCTGTGGGAATGGGTCCTGCATTGACTGCGGATGTGATTTCATGTCACAGACAAATCTAGCCACACCCTGACCACCATCAACCCGTGGGTGGCCTCCACTGTGGGTGGTAATGCCCTGTATGACCGAGTCGCAGTACACATGAAAAGTTACATGCCTCATTCATCTGGCTCCATCATGCCTCATTTGAACTCTAACCTTTACTCACAATATAACAGCTTATACAGGTGCGGCCGTTCCCAAGCCCTCCCCTGAGGTCGCACCCCTTCACGAACAGGTTACACACTGCTGTCCCATGACTTTTGACATGTCCATGTGTGAGCAATCGTCTCAAAATAGTCCTGAAAGTATGAATTTTCTACATGTCTGCAGCATAAGCTGTTAAATACTGTCTAAAAAAAACAAACGAAACAAAAAACATGTAGAGACACACACTCAGTTACACTCTTTAGTGACGTTAGAGCAACACACAAAAAGATGAACCCATATGAACGACTAGAGGAGCATGCAGAGGAACGAGAACAGCTCCAGACTGACATAAAAAAGTGAAACACTTCACTACAGCCGTCTCTGGGATGAAGTTTCCATGTCTCTACATAACCGGTCAATTTTGAGCTCAGCCATTTACCGTGATCAGCTTTAAGAGCCACAGTCTGGAATATATTCTTCATACTGCGAACATATCAAACATGTTCCCATTAAGATTGTAACTGGCTCAGACCAACTCACCCAACATACCGGTGAGTGAAAGAGCCCCCTCTGTTAATCTAGACTAGCAGCACATAGTCCCGAAGTCCAGGTGGTTCTTTTTTCGTTTAGTGAGAAAGCCTGTAACGGTTTCGGGCTCTGTGCCGTCATGTAAACTAGGCCTATACGCCCACAGTCTAGGCTGGTCCACTCCCCTTGGGTTCTGATGTGGACTGGAGAGAGGGACTCACCACAGGTTGAGCATTTTCACGCAGCTACGGAAGAGTGTGAAAAGAGAAAAGACAGAGAGATTATTACACAGTGGTGAGACTATGAGACAAACCTCATGCCAGCCACATAAGAGGAACAAGTGGACACACAGAGGCGGGAGGGAGGGAGACGGAGGGAGAGAGAGATGGGCGGGACGTATTAGAAAGTCAGTCCAAACAAATCTGCTGTGATCAGGTGTCCCATTAAACCAGCAGAACGAAAATCAGAGCTCTCCAAAACGAAGGGAACAGGTTTATCTGTAGAACTGAAGTTGCGGGAAACGAGTGAACTCTTTAAAATGACCTGCATTTCTGCACTGATTTGAAATCAAACGTGGTCTGATATCAAAGTCTCAATTATAGACAAACAAATAAACTAATATCACAAGTGTCTGTACTGGTCAAGTCTTTAATTCAAAAATAGAAACTAGAAAAAGTAAGTAAAGCTTGAACCGTTAGCAGGAACCTCCTCCACAGAACATCAAATCAAATCAAAATCAAAATCAAAATCAAAATAAAAATAAAAATCAAATCAAAATTAAATTAAATCTAAATGTATTTGTACAGCACTCTTCACAACTGGTGTTACAGAGCAGCTTTACAGAAATCAAAAATAAACAAACCACAGATACAGCGTATAAGAAAAAGAAATAGACCCCCAATAGAAACTGATCAGCTGACATTTGAGGCACAGTGTGAGATGAAGCGACTGGTGATTAACGGAGTCTGAGCTCTAGTCTGATCTGATCTGATCTTGTTGATAAGCATCAGATTTCAGTACCACAGATTAAAGTGGGCCAAACAGGAAAAGGTCCGATTCAGTAGGTTTGTCATCCACACCGACAGACAGATAACGTGTAGCACACGAACAAAAGGATGGGATTTGGACTTGAACAACAATCAGACCAAATTTTGTTCATCAATGCAGAAACAAGGGTAATTACTGAGGCTTTACACACGGTTTCTTACAACTGTGAGTAAAAACCCAAAGAGCAGACACACTGGATCAAATCTGGGCCACTTCTGGCACATATGGCTCAACACAGGTACAGAGGGCAGGCGAGAGAGAGAGAGAGAGAGAGAGAGAGAGAGAGAGAGAGAGAGAGAGAGAGAGAGTGCGATTGCCATGGAAACCCCAGCGTGCTGATTTCAGCTGTTTAATTGGACCCAGCCGGTGACATTGCTTACTTTCAAGTCTGTGCATCAGTAGTCAAAGATGGGCAGCTATTTATGATATCAAAGCTCTGCCCCAACAGACAAAGTTCCACATACACCAGTGAACAGCGCGCAGTGCAGAAACAATCCTGGATTAAGAAGAACCATAATTGACGTGTGGCTGTAGAACACCAGAGTTTGAATATATTAATGGTCTGTTTGATCAACTGACAGGAACATGCTGATATCTACACCGGCTTTAGCATGCCGAGCGATATGTGGAAGCTACTGGTCATACCTACGCTACCACCCAGAGAGCATGGCCACATACTGCTCTCACACTGATATTTGAAGCAGTCTGAGCTGCATTTGAACCTGCGGTCCCTAGCATGTGCAGTTGTACCGTGAAATCAGGGGCGGGCCGTAGTGGTCATGCTAATGCGAGGCAACACAACCCTAAGAACGCTCATGCTAAAGAAATGATGTTATAGCGTAATGATTACGTCACCATGATCAGATGTTCCTCAAAACCCCAAAGGAGCACGAGAAAGGAGGGGGTTGGAACACTTTTGCATCAAATTCTTGTTTTCATTCTGCGTTAAAAACGTCCATTATGAACTTCGGACCACCTTTGCACCGAATGCTCCTAAAGGAGCACTCCCTCCATCTTAGAGCTTCTCAAAAGCAGTAATACGTGACAAAACAGGTGATGGTGTGATGAATGAAAGCATATGACACATACTTAGCCTCATCTCCACCGCTTCCACCTCAGCCCTTACTGTGATTGGAGCATTAGGTGGAGCATAAAGGGTCGTCCGCGCATTCAGTTCCCGTTAGTCGAGCTTACCTGCAGCTGCTCATAAAACATTTAGAACTTACAGTGTCTTTGGAATTTACAGCCTGCCTACAAGCTCAGCTTCCAGCAATGAACGGCATGATGTTCACAATCCTTCTGTCCTTTCACTCTGTCCTCCTGCTTCTGACGTTAAATAATCCATTGCCAGGCTTTATGGGTTTCCGCCCAGAGCATCTGTTACTGGCAGGTGTGACAACCTGCTCACACCCCTGAGAATTAGGCCACATCCTCCATCATAAGGAAGATGACCTGTCTGACCCTTAGGGAGATCCTGCCTCTAGACCATATTCACGGAGCAGCTTTTGAATCCTGATTTAATGACACACAGATTTCCATCTTAAGGCTTTAAAACGGTCACTATGGTGAAGTTACCTTCGGACAATTTTCCACTGCATGGTACCTACACCACTCGCCCCCAGTGTACACATCATCGTATGATATCAATTGTACAATAAGTCGATAAATACCATAACAGACGTATTCATATCAACAACAAACAAATGTGTCTCAGCAAGACTAAAGACCGGGACTTCTGGATCACCATCCTCCTTTTAGACCTCCCATGAGAATCACTCATGAACGTTAACATCAGCCAATGTGAGAGAGAGCATTAGATGATTAGAGTTCTTGGGTTCCTTTGTGAGCTGGTGGACTATTCACCGTACTCTTGGTGTGATCTTTGTTGGTGGAGCACTGGGGGCGGTAATAATGGTCCTGAATCTCCTACATTTCTACACAATCTGTCTGACTGTGGATCGGTGGAGTCCAAACATGAGATGGTTCTGTAGCCTTTTCCAGCCTGATGAGCATCAACAGCTCTTCTGCTCCTCAGAAATCTCTTTTGTTCTTCATGATACGTTTCCACAAACATGTGAAGATCAGACTGTGCTAGATCCCCGTTCTTTAAATCACACCTGATTGGCTATCAATAGTTGAAATCCCACCTGACTCAAATTTCCTTGGGGATGATCTGCTGATCCCAAGAGTTCATACTTTCACCCTCACAGATCTGGAACACTGGATCATTTCCTCCATGAATAAATGAGTGAGTGTAATATTTTGTCCCACCTGTTTGTTGGTTCCTGATCTACTTTTAGGACTTTGTGTGAAAATCTGAAGCTTTAGATCACCAAATAATTATACAGGGGGTCACAAACTTTCACACACGTTGAAGAAGCTGCTTTGACATCAACTGTTAGAGCTACCTTTGGGTACTGTGATAACATTTTTAGGATAATTGAGGAAGCTTCATTCTGAAAGGATTCAAAACTCTTTGGATCTGCTGATGGTAATTCCTCTCCAACAATCAAGAGCAAACCAAACTAATGTCTGAGGTTTAAATCAGACCTACTCCTCTGAAGTCCTCTCTAACCAAGATCTAACCAATAACATTCCTGCTCCTGACTCTGTCTGAGGCATTTTTAAGTCAGTTTATGGGTTTAATTACATCACCTTCGTATCTCAGGAAATCCTTAAAAAGGAAAAATATGAATACTTTTGAGCGAGTTAGGGCTGTGATTTAATCTTTAATCTGAGACTCTGGGCAGACAAACAGACTCAGGGAACTGGGAGAGTGGAGGCAGAGGCCGAGTTTGTTGAAGGCGTTGGTAAACAGGTACCTGCACTGAGCCCCGTGCCTGTCGGCCTTGGGTGGGAGGTGGAGCAAGGTTTGCCTGGCCGGTTGAGCTGCACCTCCACTCCTCTGCGGTCGGATCGCCGTCTGCTCTGAGCGGAGGAGGTCAGGAGGAGAATGGAGGCGAGTGAGCATGAGCGGGCGCGTGAGGCCAGGTGGCATGCAAGCGTCAGCACGAGACTGACAGCAAAAAAAAAAAAAAGAAAGAGCCAAGGCAAAGCCAGGAAACAGCGTTAGTGACAGTGACTGTCCAGTCAAATCAACAGGCAAAACGTTCCTCATAAAAACAAACTGCCTTCACTGATCACTTAAAGAATTCAGTACCAAACAAAAATGAAATGAGTTCCACTTTCTGTAGCCGATTACTGGTCCTTCACAGAGACACCCTGATTTCTGTGCCATATTAAACATCAGGTAAAACATCATAATACACAAAACTGAAGCAAAGGAAACATTTCACATTTTAAGCAATTAGATGGGCTGCAGGAGTAAAGAATCGTTTATGAAATGGACATCAGGCTTCAGTAGATAATGTTAGGAACGTACAGGGAACATGTACATGGTACAATGAAGGGGGAGGGGGCGGGGCAATGTGACCATATTTATCAAACAGTGATGCATTTGGTGATTGTGATTAGGACCACCAACACGTATTATCTACAAATTAATCAACTATTTTACAGACGTCTGGACTAAGTGCCTCATTTCCCCTCCAGAACAGAGTGTTATAATGCTGCTGGTCTGATGGACTCTCAATGATCGGGCTCCTCTGGACCCGTCATTATTTCAGAACCACTAACACTGAGCAGGCCAGCCAAAAATAGCTGACCTCATTCATGCAGTCACATTTTTGATATTGACATTTATTTTGTTTAGATTGTTTTTTGTAAATACATAATAAAACAAGCAACATAATAACAAAATAATAATAATAATATAAAAATAATAATAATAATAATAATAATTGCCCCCCAACCCCCCCATTTATTTCATTTAGTTATTTACTAAATACATAATAATAAAAATAATAAAAATAATAATAATAAAAGACCTCATTCATGCAGTCACATTTTGATATTTAGGCATTTATTTCATTTGAATTGTTTTGTAAATACATAATAATAAAAATAAAAATAAAAATAATAATAATAATAATAATAATTGCCCCCCCAGCCCCCCCCCCACTGTACCGAGCTCGTACTGACCCCAGTATTGCGAACACTAGCCGGGGGGTCGATAGCAGTCCTTATTCTACCCATGAAGAAAAACATCGCATCCCTTCAAGTTTCAAATCTGATGTCTTAAGAAGCACAAAGACCCTGTGGAATGACGGTGATCTGCAATGCGAGTGCTGAGGGACACGTCAGTCAAAAGCGCGAAAGCTGATTTTACTTAAAGCAGCAACCAAAAGAAGCAGCTTACAGGAAAACTAACTGTATGCATTTATACACAGTCAGAACCTGCGGTTCTGCGGCCTGCATGCCTTCTGAAGCACAGGATGGGTTCTGAGTGGGCTCTACATGCTGGACAGCAGCTTCAGCGCTGGTGGTCTCCGTGCTGACGGGTAACGGTGCGAGGCTGCAGTGCTGGGGGTTCCACGCTTGGATTTGTCCCTCTAAGTGTAATGTCTGACGTAGCTGCCTATAGCAGTGGTCCAATCACCGTACTCAAACGGTGGCCATGCTTATTACACACAGGCTGGTCAGAGGGTCATCTCTCCAGGGTTGGAAAAGGTAGATAAAGGCTGTTACACACCAAACATTATGCAAATAAACGAGACAAAAAGGTTGGAAGTTGTTTGGGTCACAAAGAAAAATTGGTAGAATGTGTTCGAATCCGAATCAGCTCTGAGCTAAAGTTTCCTCTCCAAAGTGAACCTCTCTGAGCTCCTGGATCTGTGTGGAACCGGTTCAGTTCCAGGAGGACGACGCTCTACAGGAGAGGGACGATGGTGGGGAGAGATTATGTCTAAATGTTCTACAAATATTTGAAGAAAAAGGGTTTTGTTGGTTTGTTGGTATGTTCCATGATGGTACGTGGTGCCGTGAGGTAACCTGGCACACGTGTGGGCAGTTTAATTTCATGGATCAGTGAAAAAACAGTTCATTACTCAAATTACTCGAGACTTATCCACCCAGGACTTTACAGACCATCTGGCCATTTCACTGTTCCCGTACCTGTGCGATGTAATAAACCACATGACCACAGCATGAACGGGGTGAAAGCTCTTAACTGCATGTCAGTGCAGGTTCATTCTGCTTTAGGTTAGAAATCCAGGAATTCACCTGAGCAGCAGGCTGAACTCTTTCTTGATAACTGGAGAGGAGCAATGTTCCTTACCTGGTTCCTCAGGGGTTGGTGCTGGGACGGCCGGTCTCTGTGTGTGTGGCTCTCACGTGTGACTGCGGATGCTCCAGAGTCCACGTGTACAGATCCGACCGGTGTGGGCTTTGCAGCCAAAGCACAGAGAAAGTGAATTACAGGAGATATGTTTTGGATGCTCAAGAAACAACTGGAGATGAACAGACCATCAGGGATTACTTACAATTTGCCTACCAACCCAGTCGTAGGTGTAATCAAACGTGTATCCTTTACGCTCAAACAGCTCCGTGAACAGGGTCCTCAAGTACTCATAGTCCGGCTTCTCGAAGAAATCCAGCCGCCGAACATAGCGAAGGTAAGTAGCCATCTCCTCTGGAAGAACAAGGAGGAACGATGTGTCAGTGCGTCAGCATGCAGTTTCACATCTGTGTGAAAACCTCACGGTACAATAAGCAGCTCAGAAAATATATTCCGAGAAAAGGTCATTTCACATTTCTTCTTCTTCTGCCTTTTATAATCCACAGTTTTAGTGACTCAAAGAAACATTTCAGCAATTTCTTGCTCATTTTCTGAAACTTCTGAAGGTTATTAAAAAAGGGCTACCAGTTTATCTAACAGTGTTTATCTAAAACATTTACAACGTCCTGTTGTCGTCACCTACGTGGGCGGAGTCCCCCTATACTAGACACTGATTGGTTTGTAGACGGGTGCTCGTCTGACACTGGGATGATGTCAGTGGGTCGGGTTTTGAAACCTGCTCCCTTCAGGCGCAACCCCGCTTCACCACGACGGACCAGCTCTCAACACCAACGTGTAGCAACAAGTCACATCAGAACGGCATGAAATCAGTCAGATTTGGCTGGAAAATGGAACTGAAGTATGAATGAAAGAAAAGCTACCTGGAAAGTTCTCACAGAGAACTTCAATGGGAGTGTTCCGTTTAGTGTCCCCGATTTTCTGATATCGCTCTTTCAGCGTGTCAGCCTGTGAAGTGAAAGTCAAATTCAGTCTCATTCACACAGAACACATCTGTACACGTCCCCACGTACAGCTGGTTACACGGGAATACCTTCAGTCCCTGCCACGGGAGACTGCCTCGGAGAAAATACATGAACATGTGACCTAAGGCTTCAAGGTCATCTCTCCGACTTTGCTCTGAAACAACAAATAAGCAACAAATTACTCCATCCATCCCTCCATCTCTCCATCCTTCCATCCCTCCATCCCTTCAAACCAACTGCAAATTATGCACAGCCTGCTTCAACAAGGAGAATACAGTCTTCTGGCTGACTGATCCACATCTGTAGGGATATAAAATGAGCAGGTTTTAAAAGCTCTTTAGAAGCTGCAGCCTTACCCTTCCCCAGATGTGTATTTATGGACATGTAACGGGCAGTGCCAGTCAGGCTCTTGTGCTCCCGGTACGGAATGTGTTTTTTGGTTTCAGGGTCGATGTACTCTTTGGCCAGGCCAAAGTCTATGATGTGAATGATGTGCTCCTTTTTGTTCCCTTGCCGTCCGATGAGAAAGTTCTCCGGCTTCACGTCCCTGTAGATGAGGTTCTTGGAGTGCACATATTCCATACGAGAGATCTGCAGAAGAAAATTCATTGGTCCACACAAAGAGAACATCGAGGGTGTTCTACCAAATCAGTTTGTGACAAATGCAACAGTTCACATGATGAAATATGTGTGTTCATACACATTAAATATCCTCCAGCATTTACGATGAAGCTGGAGGAGAAGGGGACGGCTTTCTATTAGATCGTGGAGCGCTGCTGTGAGGATCTGAGGTCATTCAGCAACTACCCAACACAGCTCATCCCAAAGGTTCTGGACGATGTATTAAAGTGAAAGTACTTTTCCGTACAATTCTGCTGTTTCTGCAACTGAGTGTATAAACACTGCAGCTGCTCTATCTAACGCTGGCACTGTTAGACACCTTCCTTGCAATCATTGAGAATTTTTTTGGACCCTGAGGTTCCGTGAATGAATACTGAGTGTAAAATACAGTAACAGTGGTTCTAAAGTGCACATAAGAACATGGAAAATACAGACAACTCCTGATCCTCTGCACACACAGCACCTTCTGGACCGAAGCCAAGGTGGAGGTGAACTCACCAGCTGAATGGCAATCATTAAAACTGTTTTGAGGGAGAAGGTGCGGTCACACAGGTCAAAGAGGTCCTCCAGACTGGGGCCTAGAAGCTCCAGAACCATGGCGTTGTACTTCCCACATGGTCCAAAATAGTACACCTGGGGAAGGCCTTCCGCTGTGAAAGAACAGAGCAGAAACAGCTTCGTTAAACGTGTGTTTTCAAAAACACTCATCAAAAACAAAAGAGAAAAACAAAGTTCTGGCGAGTGGGTTTCCTAGCAGTACGTCTGCAGTCCCAGCTTGAAAAGCACTGTTCTACAGCAAGAACCTTTCATAGCACCTTCATGTTTTAAGAGTGTAGGATGTTTATTGCCTGATACAGTTAAGCACCAACACTCGTTATGTTTCCTTTGTATGGATCAACTATTTTATATTTGCACTTTATAATGACCTTAAAAATATCCCAGTGACTGCTGAGGTGTGAAAACCACACACACACACACACACACACACACACACACACACACACACACACACACACACACACACACACACACACACACTAAAGGGTTAAAGACATTATTAGAATTGGTTTGAATCTTTAATCAGGCCACATGAAGGGCTGACTCATCCTGCCACTAGATGGCAGAACAGTGAGAATGCACTCACACTGGCTGGGCTTAGCTGTTCATACACACAGCAGCAGGTGCTGCTATGGATGAACAAAAACACCCTACCGACAGAGCACAGCCCTACAGACTGTCACACGTCAGTGTCTCATATCAGGCGGTTTACACAAGGTCTGGAAACCCTTTGGTGAGCTGCTGTTGAAGCTTTCTGCTGGTATGAGGATCCTCCTCTGGATCCTGGCAGGCTGGAGTGGGTAGTTGCAGAGCAGGCCTACGCTGCACATTGTGTGGTTTTGTCTGTAACACCCCTGAGGACGGAGCACGCTGGCCTGCCCGTGACTCATCTGTGCTCCGACCGCACAGAACATATTCGGTAGACTCTCCACACGATGATTACCACCTTCACTGGCTGCTCTCTGACTGCACCTACCGTACGGGCTGAACCAGCACGTACAAACAGAGTGAGTGAGCGAGGGGGTTCGGGAAGGATGGCCTCAGTGACAACTCCAACCTCTCCCCGAAGACCCCTGATACCATGGCGGGCACAGATGGCGTGCAGACCCAGGCTCGTTTTGTTCAGCCTCCATACAAGACTGCTGTTTGCACAGAATCATTTTGGAAAGTGAGAACAAGAACTGGTTGGTAAACATAGTGGATAACACCAACAGAAGGTTACCCATGTGACCACTAGGGTCTGATCCCGTGGAGAGGAAATGGCACGTACACCAGCCTACACCACCTACACCACAGGGATGGCTTTTAATTCTTGCAGAATGGTTGGATTCATGTTCATCCATTTATTGCTTTTCTTCATCTTCCATGGATACGAACCCTCAAGATCTCACTGAGCAGGAACATCTGCAGCAGGTTTTCAGATGGAGAGGTCAACAGACGAGCACTTACATGACCAACTGAACCAAGGACAACACTTCACATGGAGCCGGGCACAGACAGTGCCATGCTTGGGGCAGACCGAACCACGGGGCAGACCGAACCACGGGGCAGACCGAACCACGGGACAGACCGAACCACGGGACAGACCGAACCACGGGACAGACCGAACCACGGGACAGACCGAACCACGGGACAGACCGAACCACGGGACAGACCAAACCACGGGACAGACCAAACCACGGGACAGACCAAACCACGGGACCTCCGATTTTGGGAGGATAAGGCATTAGTTGTCCTGCATGCAAAAGCAGCTTTCACACTGTAACAAACGCACTGAACTCTGGGAAAGCTCTCCTGAGCCTGAAAAAAAAAACAAGAGTGTGAAAATGCCTTGAGCAAGACTGCTAATTCTACATTGTTCTACCGTTTACGGTGTAACAATTCACATACAAGAGTACACAGAGTACATTAACTGATCATCCAATGAAAGGACAAAACTGCAATCAATTTTGCTGACCTTCATATCACCTTTAATGTCTTAAGGAGGAGAGATTATAACCCGAATGAGAGAGAATATTTACTGGATTAGGAGGAAACGAGCAAGTACATCCACCCTATTTTCAAAAAGGGGTTTTATTTTCCACCACAGAGCAGATATTACCCCTCAGTGTCACTGCTGGACCGAGAACAGTCCACCAACCAGAAACGTCCAGCCGACAGCGTCCTGTGAGCACTGATGAAGGTCTAGAGGATGACCAACACAAACTGCGCAGAAGCAGATGAGTTACAAGGTGAAGACACTCAGTAGGAGTGTCTAATAGAGAGGAGAGTGAGTGGACACAGTGTTTAAACACTCCAGCAGCACTGCTGTGTCTGATCCACTTGTAACCAGCACAACACACACTAACACACCACCACCATGTCAGTGTGACTACAGTGCTGAGAATGACCCACCACCCACATAATATCTGCTCTGTGGTGGTCCTGTGGGGTCCTGATCATTGAAGATCAGGGTGAAAGGAGGAGAATAAAGTCTGCAGAGAAACAGATGAACTACAGTCTGGAATTATAGAACCACAAAGGCTTCAAGGTAACAAGGAGGTCATAATGTTATGGCTGATAATTACATCAGTGTCATAAAATGGTGTTAAAATGTCAAAACTGCTGCTTAATGAAAGTTTTTGTGACAGATTTAAGCCTATTAAAGTAAATGTCTTTAGATCATGAGCAATTAATAAAGGATATTTTCCAGCAAATCAAATCATAGTGATGAGTTTGTTGTTGTTTGATCAGGTCCTTCTACATGAACAGGCTTTTTGGACCGGTGCCTGAACACAATTCTGAAACCAGAGGCTCCTGGGTGAGATCGCAGCGTTCTCCTGAGACCCGATGAGGAGCAGGGTCCTGGTTCTTCCACCCCAGTCTGCTTCACCCGACCTCTCTGCTCCAACAACGCACCATCTGCCCGCGGGCCAGGTTCAGCACGGTCACCTACATGTGCTGAATCTGAGCAGCGGGACAGGAGCACAGAGCCGCGTGATCCAACAGCCTCTTGTCCAGCAAGTCAAAAGCCAGCCCTGGATTCTGTTCCAACTGACCAGGCCTTCGGAATGAAATCCTGCAGCAGATTTTGACTTGCTGGACCTGAAATACCCACCTCACACACACACACATACACACACACACACTCAGCTGGTGTGGTGAGTGGAGCTGGTTGATCAGCAGCCAAGCTGAAGTGCAGCTAGGCGCAGTCGGTGAGGCCGGTGAGGAGGAGAATCAGAGTTCAGCACAATAGGAGCTACACATTAACCCCAAACAAAGGAGAACTGTACTGGCCCCGAGGGACCGGCTCCTCCTGGAGGAGTAGGCAGAACGGGATTCTGCGTGCACTGAGCAGTCAGATTTCTCTGTCTGTCTCACAAACACACACACACAGAGACACACACGCTGGACGGCTCGTGAATGGGTGGGTGGCTGTGGAAATCTTCCCTCAGTGACGTCACGTTTATCAGGTTCCTCTGACAGTAAGAATGATGACTGACCCTGCGCTCTCATACAAGCCTGTTTCATTAGACGGACTTGGATCCGTTACCGTAAATATAAACTGTTACGCAGGTTAAACCCTTCGTACCTCTTTAAGAGAAATGCTGATCTATGATAAATATGAACAGAGTATGAACTAATCTAATCTGATCAAATTGTAGGACAATATAATGTCCAAAGAAAAACAGCCTTTCAGTCGGTTGAGAGTCCCTCACAGAGTGCTGATCTGCAACCAGTTCAATTTCCCATGAACACCTATGAACAGGTGGGAACCTGACTCTGTACCTCTGCTATCAGGAGACTTAATAAACACAGACCTCGACTGGACGGTTACCGTAAAGCTGACGCCAGATGAGCGCAGCCTCACTCTCAGAGGACAGGCAAACATAAATATGACTCTGCTGGGCTGTGCTGCAGATTCTCTATGGCATTGTGAAGTTCATCACTCACTGCGAGTCGACTGACAGGAATGAAACGGGGAGGGCAAGTTTGACATCATGAGACTGTAAGTGACTGACGTCACTCAGATAATCAGCTGTACCTGACTTAGATAGATAGATATCCACCCACCCACCCACACACACACACACACCCACCCATCACAGGACACCATTAGGAACCTCTACAACTCCATGCAGAGACGTCTGGCATGTTGCGTTAAAGCCGACGCTGTACTGAGAGACACCACTTCTGTATGAGTAGATCAATAAATATTGATCAGATCAGATACAGTTATCATCAGTTATTGATCCTGATCACCTTCATCTTCCTTCACTACAGAACTGCAGACCCACATGTCCTTCTGGGTGGGATTATTGTTTCTGATGAGTGTGTGTAACCTGGTACTGGTTGTGTGGTACTGTGTAATGATCAGAGAGAGAGAAAGGAGAGAGACGTGGATTATGTAAGTGTCAGGAGCTCTATTATATCATTCACAAAGCAGAGCAGCGTTTGGACAGAGAGAACCACTACCTCCCACCAGCGCTTCATACCTCCACAGAGTAACAGGCCCACTCCTACGCCGCAAACTCAGTGGTCACAGCGGTGGGATTAACCAACTGCCCACTTTACTGCAAAACACTCAAGCAAAGATGGAATCCAAACGCTACCGTGGCTGCAAATGGAGCCAGGCAGGACCTCCAGACAGCAGCTGCAATCATTCAGTTCCTAAAAAACTGTGGGCAGCGCCAGAACATTAAAACCACCTGCCTCATACTGTGACATGTTCCAAGACTGGTTCCAAGAGAGCATTAAATGATCAGTGCAGCAGCTACAGTAGCTGTTCTGTGGAACTGGACCAGACAGGCCTTCACTCACAATCAATGAACCTTGGGTGCTCACGACGCTGGGATGACGCCCATTCATGGTAGATACTGACCACTGCATACCGGGAACACCATCAGACCTGCCTGATGTTTTAGAACATCCCAGTCTGTCCAAATCCCAGAAACTTATGCTTGTCCAATTCACCTGCTTCAACATCAGCTTCGAGACCTGACTGTTTGCTTACTGGCAGAGATCTCTGCCCCTTTCCCAAAGCCTCCACTGCAGATTAAATAATGGCACATACTGGTGGGCTGCTGGATGGGTCTGCACCATGCAGAGGGTCTGTATATGTACATCTTGTAAAAGAGCAGACCAGCTCATTTCATTTGTGCGTGAAGAACCGGCAGCTATTTCAGACAGCGCGAGCTTCCTGAACGGAGCCAATAGTGTTCAATACCATTTACCTCTGAACCAGTATCTTCATCTGTACTCTCTGATGGTCAATAGATCGTAAATAAAGGGACAGATAGAAACTTCATTGATCCCTTTGAGAGGGTCCCTCAGGGAAATTAAGATTCCAGCAGCAGCATCAGTACAGTACAGACAGAACATTAATAATAATAATAATAATAACAATAATAATAACACAGAAGAAACACTGAATTAATCATATGGAGAGTCCAGTAGGAGGGGTATTGTACATTATTACTGCACTTGTTTAACTACAGCTGCACAGAGTCGGGTTGTGTTGTGGTGTGAAGCCCTGCAGGTCCACGTTAGTAAAGCTGGGTTAGCCACGTCTCCGTGAAGATAAACCAGCTGCTCTCTCTCTGACAGCTCTTCCATCGTGCTCGGCAGCGAGTTCACATTCCCCATGATAATGGAGGGAATGGATGGTTTCCAGCACCACCGACTGTCCACTAGCTTCACCTTTAGGTTAACTCCAGCCTTGCAGCCCCGGGGTCTCCTCCTCAGCTCTGCCGGAATGAGCTTCTCAAGCTCCTCTCTCGAAGGAGACAACTGGCTATACAACTGGCTATAACTGGCTAAATCCATGAGCTATATAGAACACACTAGGTCTTTATAAGAAAACCAAAGAACGTAGGAAAGTGAAGAGAAAAGAAGGTTTATAGAGCTAAAAGTATGGAACCACTGGAGACGCAGAGCTTAATAGACCTTATCTGCATATACTTAAATAGATTTTATACACCAGCACTGACTCTGACTCTTAACCTCAACACTTTAGATAATGTCATATAACCCGTCTTTAACCTTTCGCTACATTTTAGGGTGAGCTGTGGTCGTGGAAAACAAGACAGGAACCAAAAAGCAAGCAGAGATGATCAGAGAGGAGCAGAGTATTTAAATATTTAAGAACCACAAGTGGATTCATTAGGATGTGCAAGTTCAATAAACTGGGCAGTGGAGCTGGTATTGAGAGAGAGAGAGAGAGAGAGAGTGTGTAGTAACTGGTATCAGAACTGGTATCAGTACATCTCTAACAATACAATCAAAATAGAGAGGAGAAGACAACGCTACAGTTCCAGCAGGTACAGTAGAGAGTGTGGGACGGGCCTGTCCATGCTCAGGCCCCTGGAGCAGCCTGGTCCGGCATGCAGAGAGCCATGAAAGGCCAAGCGGCACTGCTGTCAACATGCCTTTCCCTCTGTGTCAGCCGGGAGCCGCTACTTTAAGCATCTCAGAGAGAAAGACTCCACACCAACAGCAAGGCAGTGCTGGAGTTCCCTCTGAAGCTCTGTTCCGATTCCTTCTCCCGTTTGTACAGCGGAGATTAAAAGCGGAAAGTCCCTCGCCGTGACATTCAGCTTTTTAACAACGTGACTTATTTTGAGTATAAATATCACAAGACACACGACCACAACAACAGTGGGGTTAATCTGGGCTGATGTGTGGATTTTCCATTGCAAGACCAGCGCAGCGAACCACCAACACCACCAGCCCTCCTTACTGATAAGAACTGCAGCTTCAAGTGTGTGACAGCAGAGTAACGACAGAGAGGGAAGAAACGGTCTGATCACACCATCACCTCCCTCCGCCCAGTGGGTGCAGGGGAGGATGAGTAATCATCAATAACATCCTCTCCTCACAGACCGAGTGTGCATCACAGCCCATCACAGAGTCCAGATTACCTTTATGAGAAAGGAGTGTTTTCCGGGCGCCCCGCCGGAACGTTACAGGCTGTCTATTGTTCAGAGCAGCGATGTCTGCAGGCCGGTAAAAGGAGATGTGTTTATCTGTGGAAATGCACAAACACGCAGTCAGACGCGATTCCCCTAAACAGATCGGGATCGTCCACACGGCCGGCAGAATGACATTACCGCAACAGCGAGGACCGAATAACGAGACGAAAAATAAGCTGGCAGGCCGAGTGCTCTCAGAGAACCATGTCTGGGCATGTCGGCAGGATAGTCTTCAGCAGAGCCCTCAGCAGCGTGGCAGACCACCAGAAACTGTGACGGGGGAAGTCACCACATTTCCCAGAGAGCAGAAACATGGTACATGTGTATCAGAACTTTTATTTTTTATTTATTTTATATTTTTTATTTTTATTTTACAGAATAAAAGCAAAATGTGAGGAGGACACCACGACCTGTGCTGTGTAAAAGGTTCGGTTCTGGAGGGACAACGCTCTACAGAGTACAGTGTTGTTCAGATTGTGTTGTAGAAACATGGTGATTGAAGGTTATTATTTAAATCTACAGTCGCTGTGTTTCTGCTGATAAACACTGATACTGTACTGTTACTCTCTGTTCAGATTTATCATATCATACATCAGCATTTCTCTCCTACAGATACAAGGTTCTAGTCACGGTCTTTCGTGATACAATCTTAAAACCTTTGTTTTTAACGGCGGCACACTGGCTGTCAACACCGAGCATCAACACACAGAAGCGCTTAAAGACTCTGAGCATTGTTCCACTGCGCTCAGTGCTGACCAGTGCCACACCGGTTTTAAAGCAGTGCTGTGGGGTTAAAACTGTTAGGGAGTTGTTAATATTGTTTAAAGCTTGATGAGCGGTTACCACAGCAACGGGTTTTCTTTGTGTAGGGAAGCATAAACACAACAGATCAAGTGTAATAACAGAGATCAGTTCACTGAAACTGGGACTTTGTTCTGGAGTTGAGCTACTGACTGTAAAGCTTCTGTCTGTAAACCTGCATCATGTGATGACAGTTTATCATTTACAAAATAAAAGAAACACATGGATCAGGAAATGCTGTGCCCGAGGAACGAGTCATTAAGATCAGTCGGGTAAACGGGTCATTAGGGCTGCCCCAAGCCAGGTGACCAGTTCATTTGAGTCTGTAAAAATGAACTGCTGTCCAACATCAATCCACCTTCTTTCATCAGCCACAGCTTCCAGTCTGAGCTTCTGGCTTTCGTTTTCTGCTTTCTTTCACCTGGACGTTGTTGTTTTGTCATTTCTTGAGCTTCCAGAAGAGGAAGACTTCAGAAAAGTCATTACAGTAGTATAAACGCTGACTGATCATCACCTCTGAAGGACAGGAAGAGAAGAATGACCATCAGACCAGACTGAAACATCCAGCTGATGTGTGTGATGATGTAAATAAATGTTGTTTTTGTATAAACACAGTTTCACATCCATCTTCAGATTCTTCCTGGATTCCTGCAAACTGAGCCCCAAACACAGAACAGCAACATACACCACCCAGAGACCCCCACACCACAACACTCGCTCTGCGAGTGCTGAGTAAGGAAGGAGAGGAGGGTTTACCCGGAGAGGCCTCCCCATCCCATCCCCCAACCTTCATCCATAAAGCATGAGCGCAGAGAGCCGGCAGTGGCCCAGAGGAAGCTGCCCAGCAGTAGCCCACCCAACCTTCAGCCTTCCCTCCGCGGCTGCCTTTCTGAGCCCACTTCAGCCACATCCAGCCTTCAGGATCTAGATCTACAGAGCTTGGAAGGTGTGGTTGAAGCTCTGCACTGGGCCGTCAGGAACATCACCTCCAGCTGGGTCCAGCCTGGGGGAGGGGTGGTCTCTCAAAGCTGCTCCACAGCTAGCCAAGGAAGCACATCCTGAGGACGTCACAATCCCAACTACATCTGCTACACCTGCCAGAACACTTTCCAAGTCGCACGTCCCTTACCAAGGGACAAACATCTAGAAATGCTTTTCAAAGGGACGACTTCAGATCTGGTTTCATACAAAACAAAATAACCCAAAACAAAGCTGGGACTCAATAAAACACTTCACCAGTTTCTCACGCTGGGACCTGAGACCTAAACCCAATCCCCAAAAAGTAGAGTACAGTCCAGTAGAGTACAGCAGTGTAGAGTACAGTCGAGAACAGTAGTGTAGAGTACAGTAGAGAACAGTAGTGTAGTGTACAGTATTGTAGAGTACAGTAGTGTAGTGTAGAGTACAGTCCAGTAGAGTACAGTAGTGTAGAGTACAGTAGTGTACAATAGTGTACAGTACAGTCCAGTAGAGTACAGTAGTGTAGAGTAGAGTACAGTAGTGTACAATAGTGTACAGTACAGTCCAGTAGTGTAGAGTAGTGTAGAGTACAGTAGTGTAGAGTACAGTCCAGTAGAGTACAGTAGAGTAAAGTAGTGTACAGTACAGTAGAGTACAGTAGTGTAGAGTACAGTAGTGTACAATAGTGTACAGTACAGTCCAGTAGAGTACAGTAGTGTAGAGTACAGTAGTGTACAATAGTGTACAGTACAGTCCAGTAGTGTAGAGTAGTGTAGAGTACAGTAGTGTAGAGTACAGTCCAGTAGAGTACAGTAGTGTAGAGTACAGTAGTGTAGAGTACAGTAAAGTAGTGTACAGTAGTGTAGAGTACAGTAGAGTAAAGTAGTGTAGTGTACAGTAGTGTAGAGTAGAGTAGTGTAGTGTACAGTAGTGAAGAGTAGAGTACAGTACAGTAGAGCAGAGTACCGTACTGTACCCCCCCCTCCCGGTTGTGTGGTCCAGAAGAGGACTACAGCTCGGAGTAATACCTCCCCGGTCACACAATCAGAGCAGCAGCACAGTAGTGGAGTGACCAGTGAGCACCGATGAGCAAAACATACATTAATCATATTAATAATATAAAATAATATAATCTACAAACTAATACATGAGTCACAGCTAAGAATGACAGAATGTAGACATATGAGCACATCACAAGATACCAAACACCGGTCAGTTCCAAAACACCGGTCAGTTCTAAGGATGAGAATGATGGGAGATCATACTTTAATTATCCACTGAATTCATGTTTGTAATGAGGTTATGACTGATGTTATGACTGATGCTAAGGTCAGATTATCCCCCCCGTGGTTATTTATTTAAGGAAATACGTGCAGCGCTGGACGATATGACCATATAAAATCATACCCCAATATCATAGCTCCCCCTCTTTATCACCTGGTGTGTTTTAAATACCGATGAACCACGACGTGCGTCGTCTTAAAGATCACGGCCGAGTCACGTTTAACTGAACATAGTGCAGACATGCAGCACTACACCGGGTTTAGGTGTATCAATACATCATACTCTGCACATTTGCATCAGACTGGTATTGAAAGAATCCCACCAGTTTGATTAATGATGGACATCATTAAAGGTGACAATCAGCAGATTAATCAATATCACTATCAATAGAGCTTCAGCTCCTGTGTGATTCACTGGACACTTAGAGATGGACACACTGCTGTGAGACTGATCCAGACTGAAGAGGGTCAATATTCAAAGTGAAGAGAATTAAAAAGGACATTTTCTACATCAGCAATGACATCAGTGACATTACCATTAAACAGCACACGCTGTAAACCTGGTCCCAACAACGGCAGCGGGGGTACAGGTACCGACTATACGAGACCAACATCTCAAAAGGCAGGTGGACAGATCCTACTACAGACTCCAGGGTGGAGCATAAACTGTGCTGTGCACTGAATTATTGATGTGATGGTGCTCAGATGGATGCAGCTACCCTTTACCTCTGTGAGCTGATCTAAGAAAGACAACAGATCCTGGAGCAGATCACGGCTCTACATAACGTGTCAAACTCCCGTAAATAACGGGGACAATGCACAGACAGCCAGGGTAGTCTGGTGCTTTATTGTTAACCATAAGACTGTAGGCCAATTTTACAGGGTGTTTCTGTTGCGTGACACAAGTATTTATAGGAGACAGTCACACACACCACACGCTGCTATTTTCAGGAGATTCTGTCCTCAGATATTTCTTCATTTCAGATGTAAATAGAAATTGAATTTAAATATTTGACCATGTTCTGTTAAAAGGACAATAAAAGGTTCTTTAAAATACCGGACAGTTCTCCAAATAAAATAAAAACATTAAAATCTTTTATTATCTTTGCTGTTTGTGTGTCAGTATTAACCCTTCTCAGGACTTTTATTCTAAAAAACAGGAAACGGTTTTCCCATGTCATCAGCCCCATCCCCTCTCTCTGATCAGTCAGAGTCTTACCTGTCCCTGATTGAAAATGTGTGGACGCTATTGGACACTATCAACACTCCACCCCTACCACACCATCTGAAGAACTGAGGGAGAACATTCAAGCTGCATGAGATGGATCATCACAGAACACCATTAGGAACCTCTACACCTCCATGCAGGGACGTCTGACGTGTTGCGTTAAACCCGACGCCGTACTGAGAGAGACTTCTGTATGAGTAGATCAATAAATATTGATCAGATCAGACTACAGTTATCATCAGTTATTGATCCTGATCACCTTCATCTTCTTTCTTGGAGAAACTGCTATTTTGGCGAGGCGGGTAAAACTGATCAGCCTAAACCCAAACAGCAATCGTGCAAACGTGCTAAAGGAAGTGGAACCCAACGGAACGTCACTTCCCTCTTCCCGTTGCTGTGTGCCTAAAGCCCAGCAGAAACCTAGTATTACAGTCCTACAACAGCAGGCGGAAGCATGAAAGGTGCTGAAACTGCCCACACAGCGCAGAGATACACAGGGAGAGGGAGCATTAGCATGGGGTCACCACGGAAACCTGCCCGAGTTGCTCACGCCACTTCCTGGATTAAAGAGCGAGCAAGAGGATCAGACCCTTCAGCTCCGGGAGAAAACAAAGGGATCCATCCGTCACACACCGGTCACTTATCTGGCCTCACAACGTGTCGACAACACCGTCAGCAGTCTTATCAGTGCTTTAAGGAAGGAAATGCAGCTCCATACCTGCCT
Organism: Acestrorhynchus altus; assembly: GCA_034509495.1. Lineage (NCBI taxonomy): Eukaryota > Metazoa > Chordata > Actinopteri > Characiformes > Acestrorhynchidae > Acestrorhynchus > Acestrorhynchus altus. The sequence continues at coordinate 397,868 of CM067514.1, read as the reverse complement.
TGGTCTGACAGCATCCCGGCCTCCAAGCACAACCCCGCAAAACACAGAACAGAGCTGCAACATCTATTCCGATAGTCTCCAACGATCCATTATTCAAACAAATAACTGACTATTCATATTATTAACTGCTCAATTACAGCATCATCTGAGTGGATCATGGAGATCATGGGTCACGAACAAGACCTACAGTGTGATGAGAAAAGCTGAGCTGGTCAAACGTCTCTTCACGTTTAGGAGAAACAGTCATCTGAACACACAGCCATACAATGCTAGAACCACAGTAACGCGTCCCTCCGCTGAGACGCCACAGTAACGCGTCCCTCCGCTGAGACGCCACAGTAACGTGTCCCATCCACAGTAATGAATGAGAACCAAAAATGTTCAGAAAACCAGCAATTTAACATTTTACCTGAAAGGACATTATGACCACCGCGGGAGACCCCGACAGAGAGCAGCTTAGCGGTGGTACTGATATGATTTCATACAACCTGCAGCTTTAACACGTGTGTATAGAAGAGGAATCCCATCGTGGGTCACATACGTAATTAAAGATATTTCTTTTTTACGGTGTGTTCTGCAAGAACAAAGCTGGCTGTGTTCCGGAGTGTTTGACCTTCCTCACATGATGAATCTGTAATGTAAGTACTTCTGTAATTAACAGACAACATAAGTACGTGTCATTTAGCTCGCGCACACTCACAGGACGAGGAAAGAAAGCCTGTCAGCTACCTAGTCTATGTAAAACCAGCACCCTCTACGGTCACCTGATCAACGTGGCCACGCAGCCATGTCAAAAAGGGGTCAAACACTGTCTGGGTGACTCTGCTGCAATGTTACCATTTACACTTTGTTTTTAATACCTTGTAGAAAATTTATCTGGAAACAACGTTTACGATATACTGCCCAGCCCTTCATGATGGGCCGAATGGGAGGAACGATATGAATTCTATAATCGTGATCCACAGAAGATTCAGTATCTGAATTCACAGAGCTGCGATGAAATGGGCTCAAACACAGTCCATATCCAGGTCCGATTCTGGGCTCGTTTGAGGGCTCAATACTGCTCGTTTGCCTTCACACCCAACAATTTCATCTGAACCATGAATTAACAGCAGGATTTCAAACGTTGCTTTTCAGCAACTAGATTCATCCGTTTACTGGTCGTCATTGGATACAAACCCTCCAGCCTGTCGAACAGCACTTTCTGTAGCTGTGGACCAGCCGTGGAACAGAAGGTCAAAAATTGTCACAAAACTAACCAATCATGCCAGATTAGCTTCCACACTCGCTGCACACCAAACCGTTCAGGAGGACCACGTCAGTTCTCTGGATCACCCGGGATCAAACACAGCTTTTGCGCTTGACCAAATGTCTCGCACTCTAGGCGCAAGTGCTAGTATGAAAACTTCAAAGCTGCGTGTGCGTGATCGAAGAACATGAACAAAAAAAGTGAGAGTTTTTAAATCTTACCTGTGCTTCCTAATGTTTTGTAGAACCGGTACTCCAAATGTAGCTGTGGTGCCCTGGACTTCACGGGTTCCTTTAATGATGAGGCATGAAAAGGAAAGAGAAGCACCACAGTAAGCAGAGGAACATACCGGAAGCAAACAGTCCATTCAACAATAAATAGCTCAACCACAATTTAAACCTAGAGTGGGAGATAAAAACCCCAGACTTCCTCACTGCGCTCAGAATTTAAACAATCAAGGTCCAGAACCACTGACGGGAGTCTTTTGTAAGGTCACCAGTTGGCACATCAAGGCCACCGTTTCCACCAGCTATTGTTTAACTCGAAGGGCTTCGGCCTGCGTTCCTGAACATGATCAAACTCAAACAAGCTGCTTTCTTCTTACTTTCAGAACAGTTTAGCTTTCACAGAGTCTTCACTCGACACAGCCGGACCACAACACCTGAAATTAGTGAACTCTGACCACACAGGAGCTCTTTGTGGCTCTATAATTCAGACTGTAGTTCATCTGTTTCCCTGCAGACTTTATTTTCCTCCTTCCACCCTGATCTTCAATGATCAGGACCCCACAGGACCACCACAGAGCAGCTATTATGTGGGTGGTGGGTCATTCTCAGCACTGCAGTCACACTGACATGGTGGTGGTGTGTTAGTGTGTGTTCGAGTGGATCAGACACAGCAGAGCTGCTGGAGTGTTTAAACATAGTCCAGAGTCTGTACTGATTTGTCACTGTTGGCCAGCTTCTCTAGTTAGCTGAGGTCATACTGTTGTGAAATGAGTGGAGAAAGGGGGCGGGGCTATACAGACACTGGTGATGCTCTTTAAATGAGTGTTAATGTAATTAAAGATCGGGGCAGCATTTAAACGGTAATTATTAAAGCCTGTACACAGCAATACCAGAACGCCAACATGGAGCAAAGCCACCAACTGGCCGCTCCTTCTGTCTCCAAGGAAGGTCGAGAGGTACTCGTGGACGGGAGCCCGAGAGCGAGAGCAGGCAGGCTCGGAGCGTAGGACGGGGACAGAACCACAGAGCTGACAGAGCAGCCACACTGAGGAAGTGCTCTTAGAAGGCTTTCATTTTTCCTGCCATATGAGGTACATAAGAGCGCCGCGCAGCTCGTCGCAGAAGCAGGTGATTAATTTCTGCTCCTGTGTCACAGCCGAGTGATTCACTCCAGACCTGCAGCGCTGGGTTTAACGAGCCGACATCAGTGTTCACGTCAGAGTGTGCTGCAGAAACACAGGCTGGAGATGGAGGGAAACATCATCCACTGATGTAATCTGACACGTCTGCGCAGAGATTAATATGTCCTGCTCTCAGACGCGGCGGTGTTCTCTTCTCCACAGTTATAAGTACACACCAACAGTCAGGGTAGAGACACAGCGAGTATTCAGCACAATCATTTATACCACAACGATTTTAATGGCACAATCAAATCAGAACCGGTTGTTTTTCTCGTGTCTGAATAAAGTGGTGACACTTTTTAGACAACGTGGCGTCTACGATCAAACTCGATTTTCTCACTAGCTGTGTGGACCTTGTCCACTTTTGCAGTCTGTAAGCATGGTAGGACGTTTGGCTGTTGTTTTCTTGTTTCGGCCGACAGACAGAGAAGAACAGGTGGAGAGTGTGGTGAAGTATAGCGTCTACATGGCGTCTCCTTGAATCCTAGGTTAGTTATTCAGTTATAAATCCTAATGCAGAAATGACAAAGAACCACTGGGGTTGGTTTAGTAAATGTTCCACAGGGTTCTACTGTAGGACCTTTAAAACCGATGTTAATTATAGTTCTGCTGTGGCGACCGTTATTAAAGGGGCCGTGCAGAGGTCAGCAGGGTCACTGTCTGCTGGTATGGGAGCAGAGGCTCCTGTAACTCTCAGATGGGAGGAGGTGAAAAGTCCAGGGTTTGGGTGAGAAGTGTCCCTGATGTGTCTCACCCTGCCGAGGCAGCGTTTATGGTAAATGTCCTGAATGGAGGGTAACTGGGTTACTGTGATGCGTTTTTACCACCCCCCGGACTGCTTTGTGGTCAACTACAGGGCAGTTACCGTACCATGCTGAGATGCAGATGGTGAGTATGCACTCAGTGGTAGTGCAGCAGATTTTCTGAGGTCATCTGGCACACCACCTTGGGACACTGACCACAGAAACACTGATATAAACAATGTGTTTAAGTTGTATCCTGAATCTGAAATTTCACCTTAACACAGTGCCTACAATCTAGCCTCTCCACCGTTTACTGTGGAATAACTCCAGCCTCATGAGCACAGCCATGTTTGTTTACAGGTGCTGTAGGGACACGGGGTCTGTCTCTAAACCCACTGAGCTGCCTATGTAGGGATGTCTCTAGACATCACTGAAGCTGTGTGCTGAGGGAAGCAGTTTAGGTGTCATTTGTGTGAAAGTGTGAACAAACACTGAATTTGAAGGTTTTGCTCCGATTTGCGGCACTGAAACCTGATACTTCTCCGACTCACGGCAGTGAGACTCAGTCTGAACAGGCAAACCGGAACTCACACAACCTTTCCATCAATCTGACTCAATATTCCTCATAAACGCGCTCTGAGGAGAAGGGCACTGCATGACAGCAGTGAGGGAGCTGGTCAGTGGTGGGACAGTGAGATAACAGACAATAGACGTGTCAACTGCCTGCAAAAACACGGATCTCGGGTTCTTTTATGGCACTGAAGAGAAGTCTTCTTAGTGCCTCCTCAAGATTGGGCTTATTTAAATACAAAGGAGCCGGAATCCGGTACAGCCCTAAAAAGTACGGAAACTTAATTATACTGAACAGGCGAAAAGGAGAAAATATGAAAAGACATACATACCAGTTTGATAGCAACATACTCGTTGGTGTAGAGGTTCTTTCCTGAAAAAGAAGAACATGTACTTGTGACTGGAATCAACGTGAAAAAACACAGGCTCCACATGGAGAGAGATATCCCATTCAGGCAGTGAGGGAGTGGCCTCCATAACTCCACCTCCTAATGACCGTCAGCCCGTCTCTGACCACAGTATAATCAGGGTTGAGTTATAAAACAAATACCTCTGATCATCAAATAGAAAGAACATGGTACCACAACAAACCTGCCAAGAGACACAGACTGGGCAGAATGGGCAGACTGGGCAAGGAGGGCATTAATCAGAGAGAGACCAAAGATGACCCTGAAGGAGCTGCAGAGTACAAAGCAGAGACTGGAGTATCCGTCCATACGTCCACAATAATCCGTTCACTCCACAGAGCTGGACTTTATGGAGGAGAGGCCAGAAAACCTTTACTTACAGAAGAAAACGAGAAAAGCCCATTTTGAGGAAGGAGGGAGGAGCTCCAGTCAGAGGAGACCAAAACTGACCTTTAGGTCACCAAGATAAACACGATGTCTGGAGCTGCTTGAGGAACTGCCCAGTGGCCAGATGTGGCTCATAGAAACGTATCCAAAGCAGCTTTCGTCTGTAAAAGGGGTCTGAAGTTTTCTGTTTTGTCCTACTTGTTGTTTTGCTTCACAATAAAGAAAATCTTATGAAAACAACAGTATTTATAGGAGACAAACATGGAGATACTGTTATTTTGAGAACCATTTCAGATCTAAATACAGAATTTATATCATTGTATTAATTTGTATGTTTTTGTATGTGCGTTAGCCATATTCCAAAATTAATAAGGCCAGATGATAGTTGATAGGTTAATGATGGTGTTTTTATAGAGTCAGTCGGAAGTGTGTTCCTTGCTCACTTACCGAGTTTCAACTCCCCAAAATTTCCGCAGCCGATCTTCTTCCCCACGCGGAAATTTGGTCCCACCATGAGCACACCGGATGTGGAGGAACTGGAGGGCCGCGAGTGTCCGCTCCGACCCTGGGCCACTTTACTGCTTCTTGCAGGCCTCTCACCCTCCTTCTCCCTTGGGTGATCCATAACTGCAGCGCTGGGGACGCAGAGGTCCAGAGACACCAGGCCCAGGCCCACAGCAGACAGCTCAGGCTGACAGAAAGCTCATGGGACGACTGTGTTGGCACCACCACCGCTGTGCCGGTCACTGCTGCCAGCCAGAAGACAGAACCCCTGTAGATATCCACACTGACACACACACGCACACACAGTTAGTAAAGTACTACTCAATTACTTTAATACTAAAGTAGTATTCAATTATGATCCATTAAACATTTACTTTCTGGTCTGTTCTTACTTTCTTCCATGTTTGTAAAGTAAAGTGTTCTGATAAAGCTCTGTCTGATCTGTTACGGTTGAGTTTAAAGTTCAGTGAAGGTGTCCTCGTGGGTCACAAGCTCTCTGTTCTGCACTGAAGGACATCTGGTGTTTGTATTTAGCCCTGATCCTGTAACGGGGACAGTGGCTCAGCCCGAGGAGGGTCACACTGAAAGGCATGAAAAGAGCTGAGGATGTTGCTCTACTCGTGATGGTCAGAGGGGAACATGGACATGTGTTTGTCACAGAAACAGGTCAGTATTATTTTGTCCTGTTTGAGACACGTAATCACTACCAGTTGGCTCAGGAGAAGCAATTTTAGCCCCAGTTTACTGTCCCACAACACGGCTAGATAAGGCTAACCTTGCTAAAGTGAATTATTTGTCCCAACGTGTCTCTAATTAAATGGCAGTTGATTGTTCACTAACATAAGCTGCTGGTACCATCGCTGGGGTAGGTAGCACGTCACCTTTCTTACTAATTTAGCTGACTGCTACACAACGACGGTCTTGTCCCTCACAAATTATGTAGCAAAAATATAAGCAAATAAAACACATTAACGCGGTATTTTACTCGGTTACTCTGTGCTGTGATGCTGTGAAAACCGGGCTCAGTCTGGTTAGTGAAATCATCCCGAACCATGCCAGCATGGAAAAGCCACCAGAACCGTAACCCTCCGTGCTCATGGTGTAAACCCCCCCCCCTGAGTGAACTCCTGGATTAGTATGGGTTGGAGCTCAGAACCCTGGACCGCATTCAATGAAGAGAAAGAAACAAATAAAAACGAGATCTGTAGTTACGTGACAATCCAATCAGGAATCTGTATGAAACACCGGCTGACCATCAATCACTCTGTTCACAGACACTGAAGTCCATCAGTCACAGATCTCTAAGGTTCCGTCACTGTGGAAGGCAGCGGTGCTCAGCTCTGTTACATAAAGTCCTGCGCAGAACAACTGCAAAACCCACAAATGTGTGAGGGAGGGATCTGGACAATCTGGACCTATCAACGAATCCTCTCGCAACAAGTACAACTCTGACGTGCCAATGGGACAAATCCAGCGGCCTTTGGTCAGCTGAGCGAGGACACAGTGAAAGAGTCAAGCTGAAAAACTCAAATCATCAACTAAGACAGTACTTAAATCGTCCCATAAACTAATAATTAAACCGTCCCCTAAGACAGTACTTAAATCGTCCCATAAACTAATAATTAAACCATCCCCTAAGACAGTACTTAAATCGTCCCATAAACTAATAATTAAACCATCCCATAAACTAATAATTAAATGGTCCCCTAAGATAGCACTTAAATCGTCCCATTAACTAATAATTAAATTGTCCCATAAACTAATAATTAAATTGTCCCCTAAGATAGCACTTAAATCATCCCATTAACTAATAATTAAATTGTCCCATAAACTAATAATTAAATCGTCCCCTAAGACAGTACTTAAATCGTCCCATAAACTAATAATTAAACCGTCCCCTAAGACAGTACTTAAATCGTCCCATAAACTAATAATTAAATCGTCCCCTAAGATAGTAATTCAATCATCCCATAAACTAATAATTAAACCGTCCTCTAAGAAGGTAATTAAATCGTCCCATGAACTAAAAATTAAACCGTCCTCTAAGAAAGTAATTAAATCGTCCCATAAACTAAAAATTAAACTGTCCTCTAAGAAAGTAATTAAATCGTCCCATAAACTAAAAATTAAACTGTCCTCTAAGAAAGTAATTAAATCGTCCCCTAAACTAAAAATTAAACCGTCCTCTAAGATAGTAATTAAATCGTCCCATAAACTATTAATGAAATCGAAAGACACACAGAGAAAACACAGAGACCAGAATCAGAATTTACAGAACAAAGGAACGACAGAACATACAACTGTATGTCCTGAACTGGTCGGATTCATTACCTAATAAATATCACTTTATTAACAGCGTCTCAATATATCGAATCACGCTCTCTTCAGACTGTTGGCGATACACAGCCCTAACTCATACTGGGGGCTTTAAACTGTGCCAAGCAGGCTGGCAGGCAGTACAGCAGCACACTGGCGACTGTGGATGAGGGCTACAGGTGGCACGCTAAAGCTACGAGCTGGAGCACGCCATCAGCGATTCAGGACGACAGCCATGTCCATGTCCATCACGCCATCATGTCACACCAACCATCATTACTGTTGGCTATGATCAATGATTGTTTAATTAGCTATTTGTTTGTCTCCGGACAGGTCTGTTTGTTTCCGGGTGTCTCCGGACAGGTCTGTTTGTTTCCGGGTGTCTCCGGACAGGTCTGTTGTTTTTTTTCTGTGTCTATGGGTTTTTGGGTTTCTGGATCAGAGCTCTGCAAGGTTCTCTCTGGCCAATCAAAGTTCTACACTCAGGTTTTAGTCACGGTTCCAGGTACCAAACAAGTGAAACAGTAGCAAAACACCATTTATTACAGATCCAGGCCAGAGCTGTGTAAGGATTTAAAGACATTGGGTCACGCCAAGCTCTCGTTTTCCTCAACTTTAAGAGTCCATCTGACACAGCTCATCAGAGACATTCCCGTGTTCCACTCTGGTGCCATTAAAAGTTAGAACTGAAGTCATTAACCTTTAGAGAAAAGATTACCTCAGGAGGAAGCCAGACATCAGGGACGGATTCCTACAGTGACACTGCCAGTGAGCAACTACTTCCCTGAGAGCCCACGGTAAGGACAGAAGCAATGGGGGAGGGTGTTCAGAGACAAACAACCCCATCAAGTTCATACAGTGCTTTTACTCCTGCATTGTTGGGTCCAAACTTTCCGACCCAACAGTGTGATCAGAACCAAAATAGCAGATGTGAACGGTGCAGCAATAACAGCCATAAACCTGACAACGATTCCGAGATCACTGCATGCACAGTCCACCAGAACCAGAACACCTACATGTACCAAACAGAACCAGAACACCTACATGTACCAAACTGAACCAGAACACCTACATGTACCAAACAGAGCCAGAACACCTACATGTACCAAACAGAACCAGAACACCTACATGTACCAAACAGAACTCACCCACAGGGTCCATCAGAACCAGAACACCTACATGTACCAAACTGAACCAGAACACCTACATGTACCAAACAGAACCAGAACACCTACATGTACCAAACAGAACCAGAACACCTACATGGTCCACCAGAACCAGAACACCTTCATGTACCAAACAGGGCTCACCCACAGGGTCCACCAGAACCAGAAGCACCTATATATACCAAACAGAATTCACCCACAGGGTCCATCAGAACCAGAACATCTACATGTATCAAACAGGGCTCACCCACAGGGTCCATCAGAACACCTACATGTGCCAAACAGAATAGAACACCTACATATGCAAACAGAATTCACCCACAAGGTCCACCAGAACCAGAACATGTAGCAAACAGGACCAGAACACCTACATGTACCAAACAGAACTCACCCACAGGGTCCACCAGAACCAGAACCACCTACATGTACCAAACAGAACTCACCCACAGGGTTCACCAGAACAGAACCACCTACATGTACCAAGCAGAACTCACCCACAGGGTCCATCAGAACACCAACATGTACCAAACAGAACCAGAACACCTACATGTACCAAACAGAACCAAAACACCTACATGTACCAAACAGACAAAACACCTACATGTGCCAAACAGAACCAAAACACCTACATGTACCAAGCAAACCAAAACTCTACATGTACCGACAGAAGCAAAACACTACATGTAAACAGAACCAAAACACCTACATGCTTGCCAAACAGAACCAAAAACACCTACATGTACCAAACAGAACCAAAACACCTACATGTACCAAACAGAACCAGAACACCTACATGTACCAAACAGCGCTGACCCACAGTCAAGACGGGGTTCGGTTCGGAACCTTTGTTTGTGTGAAGGTTCCGCGAACTGACAGCTCATTCAGTACGTTCGGTTCGGACCGGAACCCGCGGAGGTGCCGCTCAGAGCGGAGCGGTGAGGTCCGGTCCGGTCCGGTCCGGTTCGGATAGCCTGAAGCTAAAGTAGGCTACAGCCGAGTCTCTGAGTGACTTACTGTCCGTTTAGTCGGAACCGGTGCTGCGCTGAGGGCCGGGTTCGGAGGTTCGGCCTGAATGTGAGAAAACCCCACAATTTCAGCCAGAAAATCGCGCTTTTCCTCCTTTCTTCACTGAGCTGCTCCCTCTGACAGAGGCTTCCGGCGGAGCCACCGCGCTGTCAAAATAAGAGTCCTGCTCTCCCTGCGCTGGAACCAAACCGGTACTATCACTACAATCCAAAATAAAAGTCCCCCTACTCTCACTGCGCTGAAACCAAACCGGTACCGTCACAACAAAATGAAAGTCCTTCTGCTTCCACACTGCACAGTCATAATCTAGTTACTGGATTCAGTCATTACAGAGTATAAACTGACAAACAAATGTAACATTTTATCTTTATCTTTTATTCATTATTACATTAAATAGTATCAATCAATCAATCAATCCAATTATTCAAGTTTTACTTGTAAAAATTAAAAAAAAAAAAAAAAAAAACTGAACAAACCTGATGAAACAGCGTTTTTAGCCTTGAATGTAATTTTTTCCTTTAAAATGTTTGAACATGTATATTGCTTTTATCAGTAAAAACAAAAAATAAAGATGAAATCTACAAAAAAAAGTGAACAAATGACAGAATTACTTTTACCAGTAAAAATTGTTAATTAAACATTAAATATTTTCATGTCATATTTGTTACTATTAGTATTAATATTTCAGTTCTTATTATTCATCTGAAAGTAAGGAAGAATTTAAAACAATCTAACAGAGCAGAATGTCTTTGACCTATTAAAGTGAAACACATTTCATTTTACAAATTTCACAAGAATTTATTGCATGTGTAACAATCTAAATTTCACTGAGACGCAGACAGCAATGGCATTAATATTGTTTTATTAAACTAATATATGCACATTTAGATTAAAAGCAGAAACAGCTTTCTGAAGATATCAGAGATTTTTAAGTTTTTGAGGCAGGAGCGCCACCTGCTGGACATCTATCTTTATCTTATAGCCCAATGTCTTATGATCACAGAAATATGAATATTTAGGATGGTACAGGGTGGCAGTATAAACACGTTACACATCCTAATGTTTCTGAACATCTTCTCATCCAGCGTTTCTTCTGAAATCAATGCTTTAATAGGGAGCTTGTCTCCACTGGCTGCACCTACAGCCTTGCTGGAAACATTGTTGGCAGTATTTGATTGCATTCAGGAATCAGAGCATCATAGAGGTCAGGTATTGATATTGGATGATGTTCTTTTAGTTCAGCTGATTCCAAAGGTATTAGATGGAGCTCCATCATTAGTCCAGAGATCTGTAGCTGAGGCCTGGCGCTGGACACAGTGACCTTAGTGTCCATTCTACTGGCAGTGTCTTTCCTATGGTGATTACAAGTGTGTGTGTGTGTGTGTGTGTGTGTGTGTGTGTGTGTGTGTGTGTGTGTGTGTGTGTGTGTTGTGTCTGTTTACTAGCATATGATTTAATACCTGTGTAAACAATAGATGAGCCTAAGGGTTTCTCCAAGTCTATAATATACGCTTTTGCTAAATCATAATCCAAATACAATGTGAGGCTGCTACTATATATATATATATATATATAAGCTTTCACATTCTGCATGACAGAACACCCATTTTAATTGAACACACACACACACACGCACACGCACTATAGTGTGACTATGTGTGTCATAAACACAGAAGTAGCACAGTTTGGTATGTGAACCTGTTAAATAAACTCTATTATATATTTTAGTATTTTATTTAAAATGCAGATTCAAACCAGTCGTTTTCAATTATATTTAATTCACGATTTGTTCCTGATATGAATCAAGCTTCTGTCTGCACTTAATGACTAATTAAGTAATATGAGTTATAAATGAGCGTTTTCATCAGCAAAAGGTACTTCTACCATTGACTCATGCGGATCTTGTCAGGCTTCTAGCACCAGTCAGATTAATACTTGGAGATGTATGAGAACAGCAGTTTTCTCATTTAATTTAAAACTAGTTTGTGATTAAATAAACGGTCTGTAGGTATTAGAAAGCCAGGCACTGGAGAGTTTTCATTACTGCATGAGCAGATTCAGCTAAACCATATAAAACATCTGCAGACAGGTGCACTTTGCAGCCTGAGGCAGAGCCTTGTGGGAATCCTTTGTCAATACAGGTTAAATTTGATTCATGGTTCTCCAGTATTTCAATTCAGGACATTTAGCAGACCCCCTCATGCAGAGCGACTTACAAAAGAGCTTTGCTGTTCACTCAGTAAATATCCTTACCTAGTAGATGAAATTAGAATCCAGGAGATCCTCTACTTAGATCACTGTAGAAACAAATGTCAGATTGAGACAAACAAAGGTCAGAATAAATCTTTTGAGGTTAATACTCCTGAAGAGATGGTCTTCAGTCTCCGTTTGAAGATAGTGAGAGATTCAGCTGTTCAGACCCCCAGGAGAAGCTCTTTCCACCACAGAACAGAAAAGAGTGTGGATGCATGTTTTCCTCTCGTAATTTGAGGGACAGTGGGTCAAGCCCTTGAAGCTGGAAGGGCTCTTGGTAAAGCTCGATTTTTGACCATTGCCATCATGTTTGGAGCTTGTTGGTTGGGCTTTGTAAGGAGTTAGCGTCAGGGTTTTGAATCTGATGTTCAGAGGAAGCCAGTGAAGGGAAGCAGCAGAGGAGATACAGACTGAATTTGGGGACTGAATTCTGGATCAGCTGAAGGGTCTGATGGGCTGCTAGAAGGGAGTTGCAGTTCTAGTGACAACAGTATCACACGTTGTTTTCTATCTGAGGGGTCATTTGTAGCTCACTGCATTGCATTATTATTTAAAAACAATCTTTTTGAGAATGACCTGGAGAAGACTATGGTCCAACAGTGTCAAAAGCTTTTGTTAGATATAATAAAATGACAGTACAGATAACTATACCTGTTCATACAGATCATTTAAAAACCAGTGTGTTTTTCAAAGGGAATGATTTAAGTTACTAAAAGTTGAAAGTTCTGCCAAGATACAGGTGAAGGTTTAAATGAAGTTTGTGTAATATGTTCTAAAATATAAAGGTTGCAAGATGCAACAAAGGGCCTCATGCTGCTATTTTTAGTAAGGACCCACAATTGTCCATTCATATGTCCTGAGATGTGATTTGGCCTCAATGCTAAGCACAGTGAAAGGCCATTTGTCTTGTGGAGACGACCAACGAATCTGTGTGTGGAGGCACTGTGGTCAGAGTGGGTGAGAGTGCAGTTTCCTTCGATGTCAGATCACCTTTGATCTTCATTACAGTCACTTTAACAGACAAACGTTACGTTAAGGTTCTGCAACCAGTGGTTCTACCTTTCCTGAACACACACTCCGGTGCTCTATTCCAGCAAGACTGGCTCGTCCACACACTGCACTGCAATCTCAGGTCTGCGTCTTGAGACTTACAGATACTACCTCTGGTCGGTCTCATCTCCAGACCTGTCCCTGATTGAAAATGTGTGGGCGCTATTGGATGCTCCTATCAACCTCCACCCCACACACCATCTGCAGAACTGAACGAACATTCAAGCTGCATGGGATGGATCTCCTGGGACACCAATAGGAACACTCTACACACTCCATGCAGGAACGTCTGGGGTGTTGCGTTAAACCCGGCAGGTATACCGCTGCAACACCAGTAGATCAGCTGTCATGATCCAGATCAGATACAGTTCATCATAAAGTTATTGATCCTGATCACCTTCATCTTCCTTCACTATAGAAATAGAAATGTTCACGTCAGCCTGGTCTGATTATTGGTGTGAGTTTGAAGATATTATCATGATGCATTTCTGAGCTGCAGCAGAGACTCTGGGCAGTCGTGACAAAATCCTTGGTGGATTTTAATTGGTTGGACCTCTTTGAGCAGGTTACACAGGGTTTGATGGCCATTTTCATTAAGAACTGTTTTTCAGATAAACTCTCTTGGGAAAGTGTGTCTTGATAGGAATAAGTGCTTTGAGTAAATGTTGGTAGAGTTGGCTGGTGAACATGGTGATTGGTTAAACTAGTGTTGAGTAGAGTTAAGAAGTGGTGAGTACAGTTGAGCAGTGTTGGATAGAGTTAAGTAGTGTTGAGTAGAGTTAAAATTAGCAGTGAGATGGTTCTTATGAGTAGTGTTGAGTAGAGTTAAAATTAGCAGTGTTGGATAGTTAGAGTAGTGTGGTAGAGTTAAGTGGTGAGTACAGTTGAGCAGTGTTGGTTGATTCTAGTAGTGTTGAAGATAAGAGTTAAAATTGTGATGTGGATGTTGGAGTAGGGTTGGAAATTAGCAGTGTTGGATGGATTGGAGGTAGTGTTGAATTAGAGTTAAGTGGTGCAGTGTTGGATAGAGGTTAAGTAGTGGTGAGTTCAAGTCCAGTGTTGGATGGATTAGGTGAGTGTTGATGGGTTCAAAGTGGCGGTGTTGGATGGTTAGGTGTTAAGTGGTGGTACAGTTGGGCATTGTTGGATGGGGGTTAAGTAGTGTTGAGTAGAGTTAAAATTAGCAGTGTTGGATAGTTAGGTAGTGTTGAGTAGAGTTAAAATTAGCAGTGTTGGATAGTTAGGTAGTGTTGGTGGGGAGTTAGAGAGTGGTGAATGGGTTGAATGATTGATTGGATAGAAGTTAAGTAGTGTTGAGTAGGTTTAGTCATGGCAGTCATTCAGGTAGTGTTGATGGGGAGTTAAATTTAACAGTGATGGATCAGTTGGTGGTGGTGAAGGGTTAAAAATTCAGGTGAGTCTGGATTGAGCAGTGTTGGATAGAGTTAAGTGGTGTTGAGTGGGGAGTTAAATTAGTTGGATAGTTAGGTAGTGTTGATGGTAGAGATGATAAGAAATCAGAGTTGAGCACTGTTTAGATGGATAGTGGTGAATAGAGTTGAGTACTGATGAGCAGAGTTAAGTAGTGTTAAGAAGGGGTGAATAGAGATAAGTAGTGTTGAGTACAGTTAAATCAGAGTTACATTGTTAATTCCAGAAGAAAATAGCAGTGTTGGATAGAGTTGGATAGTTGGTGGAGTAATGCGGTAGTAGAGCTGAGTAAGAGTTCAGAAGTGGTTAGTAGAGCTGAGTACAGTTGAGTTGTGTTGCATAGAGTTAAGCAGTGTTTAGTGTGGTGTAGAGTTTAGTGTGGTATGGTGTTGAGTAGAGTTGGTGCATTGTGGTGGTTTGTTCAAGAGTTGAGTGTGGTGTTGAGTAGAGTTTAGTGTGGTGTTGAGTTTAGTGTGGTATGGTGTTGAGTAGAGTTTAGTGTGGTGTTGAGTAGTTTATTGTGTTGTTGAGTAGAAGTGTGGTGTTGGAAATGAAGTTGAGTGTCAGTGTTGAGTAGAAGTTTTATTGTGTTGTTGATGGTGTGGGTATTGTGAGTTATTGCATGATTGTTGAGTTTGAGTAATGATGCCATTGACAGGTAGAGTTTGGTGTGGTGTTGGTAAGTTTATTGTGTTGTTAGTGAGTTAATTGTGTTCAATTAATGGTGTTGAGTTTAATTGTGGTATAGTGTTGAGTAGAGTTTAGTGTGTTAGATAGTTTGTTGTGTTGGTAGGGGTTGATGTGGTGTTGATTTTGATGAGTTAGTGTATTGGTGTTGATGTTGTTGAGTTTGTTGTTGAGTAGGGGTTGGTGTGGTGTAGGTTTAGTGTGGTATGATTGTTTGATGGAGTTTGGTGTGGTGTGGATTCTGACCAGTGGGATTGGTATGGTGTTGGGGTATGATGGTATGATGGTGTTGGAAGTAGTTTATTGGTGTTGAGTGAGGGATTGAGTGTGGTAGAGTTGGTGTGGTGTTGAGTAGAGAGTTTATTGTGTTGTTGTGATGGGGTTGAGTCCATTGATGAAGTTGTAGTGTGCATTGTTGGGTTTATAGTTGAGTAGAGTTGGTGTGGTGTTGGTGGAGTTTATGAGTAGAGTTGAGTGTGGTGTTGGTGGGTTGTGGTGTGGTGTTGAGTTTGGTGTGGTATTAAGTTTATTGTTGATGAGTGAGTTTGTGTGTTTGTTTGATTCAGGTGTGGTTATGAGTTTGGGTGTGATTTGGTTGATGTAGTCAAATGCAGTGGGTTAGTGCAGGTTTAAGTGTGGTGGTAGGATTTATGAATTATTGTCGTGTTGATGGGATTTTAGTGTGGTGTTGATGAGTTTAAGTGTTGAGTAGGGGTTGGTGGGGTTTAATTAATTGATTGTTGAATCAGTTTTACTGTTGTGTTGGTAGAGTTTGATTAATGGTGTTAGTTTGATTATTGGGGATTGGGTAGAGTTTATTGTGTTGGGTTGGGGTTTGGTGTTGGTTGGTTGTGGTATGGTGGGGAGTTTGGTGTGGTGTTGAATGGTTTATTATTGTTGTTTAGAGTAAGTTGAGTGTGGTGTTGATGAGTTAGTGTAGTGTTAGTAGTTTGTTGGTGAGTTCGTTAATGATTGATGAGTTTAGTGTGTTGATGGTTTATTGTATTTGTTGAGTGAGAGTTGAGTGTGAACAGGACAGTGCTCCGTTGAGGGATTTAGTGTGGTGGTGGTTCCGTGTTTGTTGATGCAGATTGAGTGTGGTGTTAGAGTTTTAGTGTGATGTTGATTTAGTGCAGTGGAGTAGGTTTATTGTGTTGTTGGAGTATAGGTTGAGTGGGGATTGGAGTGTAGTGTTAGAGTTTATTTATTGATGGGATTGAGTGTTAATGGTGTTAGGCTGGGGATTTGGTGTGGTGTTGGGTTTAATTAGTGAGTTCAGTGTGGTGTTGAAGTGGGTTTGTTGAGTAGAGGTTTATGTGAATTAATTTGAGTGGATTTAGTGTGGTGTTGGTGCGATTTATTGTGTTGTGTTGTTGTTGTGTTGTTGTGTGGGGTTTAGGGGTGAATTAGGATTTGGTCATGGTATGGTGTGGGTAAGTTTGGTGGTGTTGAGTAGTTTGTTGGTAGAGTTGAGTGGTAGAGTTTGGTGTGATTTATTGTGTGTTTGATGCAGTGGGTTAGTGTGGTTGTTGAGTAGAGTTTAATTGTGGTGTTGGAAGTAGTTTATTTATGTTGTTGGTGAGTTTGGGATTTGTGCATTGTTGTATTTGTTGAGTGAGTTTAAGTGTGGTGTTGGGTAGATTATTGTGTTGTTTAGAGTTTAGTGTGGTGGTAGGTTGTGTGTTGTTGGTGAGAGTGTGGTGTGGAGTTTAAAGTGTGGTGTGGTGTGGTGTTAGTGGAGTTTATTGTGTTGTTGGTGGGGTGTGGTGTTGGTGAGGTTTAGTGTGTTGTTGGTTGAGGTTGTTGTTGTTGGTGGTGTAGTTTAGTGTGGTGTTAGGTAGGATTGGTGTGTTGTTGGAAGTGAGGTTTAGCTGGTCTGGAAGGTCCGTAATGGTGATGAGGGTCTGGGGTCAATGGAGTGAGGTCTGAGATTCAGTAAGGGTCCATGAGATCCGCAAGGTCCGTAGAGGTCATTGTGGTCATAGTACTCCGTAAAGAGATTAAGTAAGGTCAGTAATAGTCGCAAAGATCGTAAGGGTCAATGAAAGTCCATAAAGTTGAAATGGTCTGTAATGGCCAGTAAGGGGTGTAGGTTCAGTGATAATCAGGAAAAGATGGTAAAGATTGACCAGTAAAGGTCATGAGGTCGGTAAGGGTCATAAAAGTTAAGCCAAGTCCGTAAGGGTCAGTAAAGATCATTAAAATTAGTAATAAAGTCAATGTGGCCATTGGTCTGTAAGGTTCGGCTTGTGGTCTCGGAAAGGTCGTCAGATTAAATGAGATGCGTAAAATTCAATGGGGTCAGTAAGGGTCAATGTGGGGTCGTAAAGGGTCGTAAGTCCTGCGGGGTCGATAAGGGTCTATGGCGTAAAGGGTCAATAAGGGTCAGTAAGGGTCCGTAAGGAATCCAATGCGCGTCAATAAGGTCAGTAATAGTCAAGTGGTGGTGGCAGTCGTGGGATCGTGGTCATCCCACCTCCCGGGATCTTGGTTGGTCGTGGTTTACTGAGTTTTATGGACAGTGTTTTATTAAGACAATTGGACTGTGATGGATAGTTCTGGAGAATTTTTATTCAGCTTCTTGACGTAAGTTAAGAACTTTGAAATAGGACAGACCTTCAAAATTGGTAGCTAGGGCTGCATTGGAATATTTATTAAGCCAGGCCGCTCGAGTTCTGTACACAACAGATGGGATTTCCAGAGCTGGTGCTCTCGTCCCAGATGGGAGTGGAGAAAGCAATGCAAATGCTGAAACAGAGTGAGGGGCGGCTCCAGCCGGCTCCGGGGCTGGATGAGGATGTAAGCAGTTCCTCTCATGAAGAGAGAGAGACACAGAGACAGAGAGAGAGACACAGGACAGAGAAAGAGGTGAGAGAGGGGGCAGAGAGAGAGAGAGAGAGGGGCAGAGACAGACTGGGGCAGAGAGAGAGAGAGAGACAGACACAGAGACAGACGCAGAGACGGACAGAGAGAGTGAGAGGTGAGAGTGGAGGGTGGGGAGAGTGGTGAGAGGTGGGGAGGTGATCAGGGGTTGGAGGATGGGAATTGATTCTTGACAGTTCTTTGATTAATATTATATAAAATTACATTTCAAGCCATTCTATCAATTAATTTATTTGTCACTTGAGTTCATCGCTCTGAATTACGGACTTCCCTGAGTTGAATTACCACTACTGCCCACACACACACACACACACTCACACACTCACACTCACTCACTCCTCCCATCACTCACACCTCTACTCACTCACCTCACACACACACTCATACACTCCCTTCTGCCTCACTCACACTCACTCACACTCTTTCTACTCACTCACACACACACACCACACACATACACACACACAGTGATATGAGTGCCGTTAGCTCCTCACTGATAGCAGGTTTCTAACTCTATCATTAATCGGACACCGGCGTGGCGTGGTGGACGATGAAATGAGCAGTGGGGTGAAAGGACAAAAACAGGGAAAAAGAACAGTGCAGTGAAATGAAATAATGCAGAATCACTTGTTTGTCTCTCTATGTGAGAAGATAATGTGGGACAGTTACAGGGACCTCTCTGCAATGTCCAGTGGAGACCATTCCGTCCCACTAGAATGCAGGGCTGACGCCAGTGTTTATCAGCAGAAACACAGCGACTGCGCCGTTCAATAGCCAACCTTTAATCACCATGTTTCTACAACACAAGCGTCATGAACAATAACACTGTAAAGCGTCGTCCCTCTGGAACTGAACGACTCAGCCTAAATAAGATGATGAGTGAAACCAATTTGCACTGTACTGTCCAAACGTGGTAGATGGTCTGAAAAAGCCTGTTGGTCAGGAGATGTGGAAAGGTACCCTCAGGTCCGCCAATAGTCTTCTCCAAGCAGCAGCTTCAATCCTCAGAACTCCAGCACGAAGTCTCAGCCTGAGGCACAGAGACCAGGAACGATCGCTTACTCACTTCCACTGCCCGGGATCGGGGTCAGTCTTAAATGGGACACCTCAGTACTACTGTTCTCAGTGCGACAGACGGTTTTTCATCATATCAGTTAAGAACTCAAAGTGTCCTGAAGGACACAGTAACTCCAACACTAATCAAATTGTTACTGAAATCTCCACAACCAAGGCAGAATCCAGGTCAGCTGAGCTGCAGAACCTGTTACCCACCTCTGCTCACGACAGCCCCCCCTTACTGTCTGTGAGTAAACCCACCTCCTTCAGCTTGTCTGTCAGGACTTTGATCTCCTCCTCATATTTGTCCTCCTTCTGGAGTACTTTGTACGTAAACAGAACAAAGGAATTAAGCAGGGCTTTTACTACAGGGTACTATAAAAACATCACACACACACACACACACACACACACACACACACACACACACACACACACACACATCCTAACCTTCTCATCCTGGGCCTCAGAGACTTCAGGAGGTTGGTCTGCACTGTCTTCAGCTCTCTCCAGCTCAGAGCACTTGCTGTGGTAGTGAGATGAGAGAGAATGGAGACAGAAATTAGGACAGAAGAGTGGGACAGAGTAGGAGAGAGAGGAGAGGACAGGACAGGGAGGCAGAGTTATGAATTACATCGGTAACAGTCACTGCCTCATAGTACTACAGAGCAGCTCTGCTGATCTTCACCCTCTCATTGTTAAGCTCAAGCTTGCACGCGCTCCTCTGCTTCTTGCGCTCGCTCACCTCAGCAATCACCAGCTTAATTTCACACACACACAGAGAGAGACAGAGACAGAGAGAGAGACAGAGACAGAGAGAGAGAGAGACAGAGGCAGAGAGAGACAGAGGGCAGGGCAGAGAGACAGAGAGAGACAGTGTTATCCTTCTGAAACAGGAATTTGACATTGAAGAAGAGTGTGTGTGGACAGGAAGGCTCACCTCCTCATGCTTGCGGTCGGCCTCCTCAGCAATGTCTTGTGGCACTCCTTCAGCTCAAGTCCTGCAGCTCCATCTTCTCCTCATCCTTGAGAACTCTGTTCTCAGCCAACCTTTATCTGAGGATGAAAAAGGAAACACACAATATAATCGCTTTGTCTTTGGAGCTCAGACGGGAGCTGACAGTATGAGCCTGAGACCAGAAGTGTCTCGCCTTTCATCCCCTTGGGCTGCAAGGTTCTTAAGCTCTGCATTCAAGTCAGAGTCTGAGAATGTTCAAGACACTGATGCTTTATAAAGGAGAGTCTGGGAACACTGAAATAACCTACTTCTGATGTCAGATACAAACCCATCTTCTTCTTATTATTATTATTATTATATTTACTTAAAACAAAAGAAATGAAGATCACTGCCCTGAATCACTGGGGTTATACACAGCCCTTACGCTCTAACCTACTTTCCTCAGAGTTGCTGTGGCTGTTTATGATCCTGTATTTCCTTTGTGGAATCAATGGCAGTGTTACACAAATGTAAACGGTGCGATGACCTTCACAACACACCTCTCACTCTCATCAGCGGCCTTCTCAGCCTCCTCCAGCTTCTGCAGGGCGGTGGCCAGACGCTCCTGGGCGCGATCCAACTCCTCCTCAACCAGCTGGATACGTCTGTTCAGTGAAGCCACATCACCCTCAGCCTGCACGCAGAACATCCAGAATCCGTTCAGCTCACTCACTCTCATCCAACCACATTCACACACACACACACACACACACACACGCACACACACGCACACACACACACACACACACACACACACACACACACACACACACACACACACACACACACACACACACACACACACACACACACACACACACACACACACACACACACACACACACGAACACGAACACGCATACACACACACACACACACACACACACTTCTCCAAATCTAGGCTGGATAAGATGTGGTGGTCTTATAATTTTGGAACACACCTCTGACCCTCTCTCTCCCAACCCTCCGTCCTCGGTTCATCAGTCAGGTGCTTGCATACCCCATTAATATCGAAGGGTTAATAAAGGCTGGGGTTGTTATTGCCGTGTGTTTTACAGGCAGAAGAGCTTCAAGACGCTTTATTTCATCACTCACAGAGTCTTTGTGCTGCTTTAACAGTCTTCACTGATATCAGCGGTAGACCGTAATCCAGCTCCAGAAGTAAAGATCTGGCTGTGTGTACGACTGAGCCGCAGCAGAGCCACCAGACAGTCGGAGCAAAATCCGGGGGTGGATTTTAACGTGAATATTACATCCCAGACATAACCTGACGGTGTAGGACAGGACGCTCGGCTGTGGTGCACAAACGCTCAGGAATTATTGTTTCTCGCCTGTATTCAGGCGCTAGGCAGGGATCAGTCGGAAAACAGGTGTGGAAAAATGAAATGATTATTTCTATTGTAATGATTGTATGATGGTTGTCGGCGATTGTATGATGGATTTGTGTGATTGTGTGATGGTTGTGTGATTGTGTGATAGTTGTGTGATTGTGTGATAGTTTGTTATACGATGTGGTTGTGTGGTTATCTGCGATGGTTGTGTGGTTGTGTGATTATGTGATGGTTGTGTGATTATGTGATGGTTGTGTGGTTATGCGATGGTTGTGTGGTTATGCGATGGTTGTGTGGTTGTGTGATTATGTGATGGTTGTGTGATTGTGTGATGTGTGATGGTTGTGTGGTTATGCAATGGTTGTGTGGTTATGTGATAGTTGTGTGATTGTGTGATGGTTGTGTGGTTGCTCTGCCGATGGTTGCTGGTTGTGTGATTATGTGATGGTTGTGTGATTGTGTGATGTGTGATGGTTGTGTGGTTATGCAATGGTTGTGTGGTTATGTGATAGTTGTGTGATTGTGTGGTGGATTTGTGTGGTTATCACGATGGTTGTGTGGTTGTGTGATTATGTAATGGTTTGTGTGATGTGTGGAATTATGTGATGGTTGTTGTGGTTGTATGATAGTTGTGTGATTGTGTGATGGTTTATTGTGGTTATGCGATGGTTGTGTGGTTGTGTGATTATGTAATGGTTGTGTGATGTGTGATTATGTGATGGCTGTGTGATTATGTGATGTGTGATTATGTGATGGTTGTGTGATTGTGTGATGTGTGATTGTGTGATGGTTGTGTGGTTATGCGATTGTTGTGTGTGATTATGTGTGTGTATGTTGTGTTTTTATAACGTTGTGTTTATTGTGGTTATGAGTTCGTTATACAGTGTACCGCTATCACTCCTGTGGGTCCATGTGTCCACACACAGGAACCCTGATCCAGAGCAGTTTCATCAGTTATACCCTGTAGTAGGGTTTTCATGCGTGCAGGCCTAATTTAACAGGAGCCTGGCGTGAGTTCCACATCTGAACAGCCTTATACTGGTTTGTGCTGGTTTATACTGGTTTCATGCTGGTTTGTGCTGTGAAAATGAGTGTCCAGTAGAAACTGGTGGATAATGAAAGTGGAATGATTTGAGTCCTGGTCAGTTATGCGTCTCTGCGCTGAATAATGCGCTGAAGTCCACTAAAATTCCTGTTACTGTATCTATGAAAAGGCGGGTGAAATTCTACTGCGGACGCACATTTTAAAGCCCATGACGCCGAGGAACCACAATCGACCCCTCGAGGACATCGATGCCTTATAAACACTGCTAAATTGCCTGGCAGAACTGCATCTGCATAAGCAGGACAGCTTTTCCTCTCCCACTGTTCACCAGCAATTACACCTGCCCAGCTGCAACCCCTCAACACCATTGCATCAGGTTCACCTAAAATTCACTTACTTAGATTATTAGAGAACTGCGTTTGAAACTAAATAATGCGTGCTCTTTTCCGTTTGAACAGTTAAATGTCGTTAGTTGTAGTGAATTTAAAATGGCTCTAGAAAATTTGAAAATCAGGAATGAAGTCATTAAAAGCTGCTTAATTTAAGAAATAGTTTTCACTGTTAGTTTGATTTTGATGCTGAATTAAATCTGAAAACACTGGACAAAGTATTGGGACGTGTCTGTTGTTGTTTCATCTCAAATGAGAGGTTTGTCCTTTGTGTGAAAAAACAAAACTTTCTAGTAGATTTAGAAACATGGCTGGCAGTTTGGTGCATTTATAAAAACTGATGGTAGTCAGGATGTTGGATGATCAGCACACCACCTCATCTATAGCTCATCCTTAAAATACTGGAATGGAGCATTATTCCAGACAACACAATCCCAATGCTCCACAGCTCAGTAACAGGGGTCTTTAAATCTCAGTCACACCTGCCTAGTAGACATAGAATAGCCAGGTCATGTGTTTATCTGCTCCAGAGAGTCCTATTCTATTGGCAGCACTTTTGACTAGAAAGACGTTCATTCAGGTGACTTTTATTTTTATGATGGAGTCGATGGGCTGCTCGCGCTTTCTGCACCCCATCAGTAGCCTTCTTCTCAGCTAAGTTCAGTTTCTCATGCATCCTTCAGAGCCTCCGTGTTGTCCAACTCATCTTCAGTTGCCTTCAGCTTCTAGCTTCTGCAGTGCGACCGGGTCATCTTCAGCAGCTTTGTTCCGGTGTGGGTGAAGAAGCAGTGAGTAATAATGAAGGCATTTCATCAAAATTTGCTCCTTAATGGACAGCACAAATCCATCTCAGCTCTTACTGAGTTCATTTTGTTAATGGTTTAGCAGAGCGAGGCCTGGCTGTGCACTGAAGCTGAGGACATTCATCAGACCTGGGAATTTCAGGTCCAGCAAGTCAAAATCCATCCCAGACAGACTAGATCCAGACTGGACCCAGACCCTGCCCCCAGACCCAGGCAAGACCTGAATCCAGTTGGGATTGAGCCCAGGCCGGACCCCGGACGGACCCAAGCAGACTGGACCCAGGGAGCCGGACCCAGGAGCCCAAACTGGATCAAGCCGGATCAGACCTGGACTCGGAGCCGGATCAGACCTGGACCCAGACAGACCCAGATCTGTCCCAGGCTGGACTGAATCCCGGACCCAGACCTGGACTCGGGACCCAGGCCTAGGCCAGGCTGGGCAGGCCTGGCTGGGTCCCAGGCAATCAGGGAACACACAATCTTGGTGGATTTTGACTTGCCTCCGGACCTGACTAGCCAAGTTACCCAGCTGCTGTGCTGAACAGCGCATGCTCAGAAGTGCTAGTCCGTACCTGCTTGCTCTCTCTGCTGCCTTCTTATCTCCCTCAACCTGCTCTGCTCTGTCGAGCATTCTCTTGTCGAGCTTCAGCATCATCTTCTTCTTAATGGCATCCATGGCTGGTGATGGTGAGGTGAATCCTCCTGTGTCGGGGTCTGCTGCTGACAGGAGGAGAGGAGAGGAGGTGTGTGTCGGGCTGGACACTTTGGGCTGGAGTGCAGGCTCACTCTCACAGTTGAGCCCGGTCAAATCTGCCTTGGCTCCTCAAGAGGGCTCTGGCTCCTCTGGGACCTGCGACTCTTTTGGGCACGGCTCCTGCGGGCTTCTGCTTTTTTTAAAGGCGCGCGCGGCGATTCGCTGCGCGAGGACACTGGACAGTTTATATGACCATAAAAAGGAAACAGACTAAGACGCCCCCCACTCACCCCCAGCCCCCTCTCTAGCTGCCCCCGCGGATAACCCGCCCCCCACTCACAACCCCGCCCCGCTCTTGTTCTCTTGACCTCATAACCCCGCCCCATGCTCTATTTCTGCCCCCCTCATCGCCCACTTCCCCCATGCCCTATTTCCCCGCCCCAGGATCTGCAGGACCACGGGGCGGAAACAGCATATTAACAGCATTACTGCAGTCAGCTCACAGTTAAAGCCTCCTGTATCAACATTTACATAGCAATAATACAACACTTCAGACTCCCCTTATAATAGAACTCCTTCATTTTTTCAGCTCACTTTATATCAGAGACTCCCTTCATTCAGACTCCCTTTATATCAGACTCCACTTCCATTTTCAGACTCCTTTACATATCAGACTCCCTTCATTTCAGACTCCTTTTATATAAGACTCCTTCGTTTTCAGACTCCCTTTATATCAGACTCCCTTCATTTCAAGACTCCTTTACCTCAAGGCTCCCTTCATTCAGACTCCTTTATATCGGAGCTCCCTTCATTTCCAGACTCCTTTATATGAGGGCTGCACTTGTTTTCAGACTCCTTTATATCAAACTCCTTATTTCAGACTCCTTTCTCAAGACTTCCCTTCATTTCCAGACTCTGCTTTATATCAAGGCTCCTTCATTTCAGACTCCGCTTATATGAGACTCACTTCGCTGGGAATCTTTTATATCAAAACTCCTTCATTTCAGACTTCCTTCACATCAGACTTAGCATAATCAGACTCACTTCCTCCAGACTCACCTTCCACCAGACTCCTTTATAATAGAGCTCCTTTATATCAAGACTCACTTCATTGGAGACTCCACTTTATATCGAACTCCTTCATTTCAGACTTCCTTCACATCAGACTTAGCATATCCAGACTCACTTTATATCAGACTCCTTTATATCAGACTCCCTTGTTTCAGACTCCCTTTATATATCAGACTAACTTCGACTTTCCAGACTTCCTTTATATCAATTTCACTTCGTCAGACTCACTTCACACCAGACTCCTTTATATCCTTTATATCAGACTCCTTCATTTCAGACTCCTTTATATCAGACTCCCTTCATTTCAGAACTCCTTTATCAGACTCCACTTCACCCCAATTTCTTTATATCGACTCACTTCACCAGACTCCTTTATATCAGACTCCTTCTTTTGGACTCCTTTTATGTCAGCTCACTTCCATCAGACTCCCTTTATAGCAGACATCCACTTTCATCAGACTCCTTCATTCCAGACTCCTTTTATGTCAGACTCACTTCACATCAGACTCCCTTTACATCAGACTCACTTCACACCAGACTCCCTTTATATCAGACTCACTTCATTTCAGACTCCCTTTATATCAGACTCACTTCATTTCCAGACTTCCTTTATGTCGAGCTCCCTTTGCGTGCAGACTCACCTTCACATGAACTCATATATGGTATCCCTTTATCTCAGGACTCCGCTTGCATTTCAGACTCCCTTTATATCGGAGCCTCACTTCACGCAGACTCCTTTCCTTTGCTATCAGACTCCTTTATATCAGGCGTCCTTTATATCAGACTCATATTTTGTGAACCACTTTTACATATCCAGACACTTCGACTCCACTGTATCGAGCATACGCTATATCAGACTCCTTCATTTCTCAGAACTCCTTTTTATGTCAGGCTGCTTTACACATCGACTCACATCAGACTCGCCACCAGGCTCCCTTTATATCAGACTCACTTTATATGGGCGTCCTTATATCAGACTCCCTTCATTTTTGGACTCCTTTTATATCAGACTCACTTCCTCAGACTCCTTCCATATCAATTCCTTTATATCAGACTCCCATCACATCAGACTCCCTTCATCAGACTTCTTTTATAACTCAGACTCACTTTACATCAGACTCCTTCATATCAGACCCTCTGCCAGACTCTGCCTGAACTCACTTCACATCGACAGCACCTCAGGCCTCTTTATATCAGACACTTTAAAATCAGACTTAACCCCACGCAAATTAAATCAAATCAACATTTGTTGTATAAGCGCTCTGCTCTGGCTGAAGTTGTCTGACAGCTTCACAGAAATCCAAGAAATAAAAGATTAAACATGAACAAAGGATAAGTGACATATCCTAGTGAGCAAGCAAATGGGGAGCCAAATCAGACTCACTATCAGATAAGCATACATCGGGCTACATTATATCACTCCTGCTATATCAGACTCACTTAACGAAATCAGACAAACTTTATATCAGACTCTCTTCATATCAGACCCACTTCACATCAGACTCCCTTTATATCAGACTCACTTTATGTCAGGCTCATTTTTTATCAGACCCCCTTCATATCAGACTCACTTCATGTAAGACTCACTTTATATCAGACTCCCTTCATATCAGACTCACTTTGAATCAGGCTCATATATCCTCATCATCGAACTCCCTTAATATCAGACTCACTCCATTGAACTCACTGCATAATAGACTCAATTTATATCAGACACTTCATATCAGACTCACATTACCTGTCACTCACTTCATGTCAGATTTCACTTGAAATCAGACTCACTTCATATGAGACTCTCACTTCATATAGAGACTCATATATAGAGACTCACTTTAGGTGGACTCACTTTATATTGGAGCTTAGTTACGGCCACTCACTTTATATTGGACTCACTTCCTCAGACTCACTTTATATCAGACAGAGATATATCGAGCTCATATATATCAGACTCAATCAGACTACATTTCATCAGACTCACTTCAAATCAGGGCTCATTTCTTATATATTCATAGACACTTTCAGACTAATTTCTTATCAAGACTCACTTCTTATTAGACTCACTTTACATCATTTACTTTAAATCAGACTCAATAACAAGAATAAACTTTATTTCAGACGGTTCATAATTAGACTCACTTTAAACCAGACTCACTTTATATTACTTTATATTACTTTATATCTTCATATCAGAGACACTATATCGAGACTCACTTTACATCAGGCTCACTTAATATTAGACTCTCTTTATGCAGACTCATTAAATCGGAACACTTTATCACGAGAATACATTCCATTTTAGACTCACTTTATCCTCCAGACTCAGTTCATATCAGACTCAGTTCATATTAGACTCAGAATCATACTTCCAAATCAGACTCCTTCACAGACTCAGTTAATCCTCACACTCCATTCATATCACACTGACCACCAATCGCTTCTGCTCAGCCTCCCCTTCATATCAAACTCACTTTAAATCAGGTTCAGTTCATATTAGACTCCGTAATATCAAACTCAATTTTTATCGAATATGGTTGTATCCGGAAATGTAATTTCGTTTCAGTTCACAGCACCCAGTTTTAGATCAGACCAGTTATAGATCCAGACTCTATTATCTGGAATATAACATCTATAACTGAAAGAAGCCAGGCTCTGGGCTGATGTAATATATAATTTATGTAACCAGTACTGCTTCTGATATTCTGATTCTGTGTGCTGGTCGTGATCATTCCCAATGGTCATTAAACATCTCTGTTTCATTCTACAATTGGCTGTCAACTGGGTGATTTATATTGCTGTGGGATGTGTTAGAAGAAAGAGTCATTACTGATGGAAGGTTGTGTCAAACTGAGGGTATTGTTCTAGCTTCAACAGGATTAGATAAGACACCACTTCCTTCTGTACCACCCCAGCCACCCCTCCTCTGTGCCAACCCCTCCTTTGCTCTGTGCAACACCACTCTCTGTCCCACCCCCCATGCCTTCTCTGCCCTCAACCCCCCTGTACCCCCTCACAGGCACTGTGCACTTCCCACCCCTGTCCTCCCGCCCTGCCCCCTACCCCTGTCCCCTCAGCAGGTCTGGGTCCCAATCAGCTAACCTCAGGCCCCACGCAGCAGTGCTCAGATTCGGACAGACTAATCCTGGCGCTCGCTCCAGGCCTGCACTGTTTTCTGGGTCTCCACACAATCCCACGAACCAGTGCAAACACCCCAGATTACGCATTACGGCGAAAGAGTGCTGACCTGAACCACAGATCAGAGAACCAGAACTATAGCTTCTGTCGCCGCGACCCAGAACCTGCAGGGATCTGGAAGCAAACCCTCAGAGACAACATTCTCACTGTATGGATCTGGATAGGGACTATTTTAGCAGAAACTCGATCGAAAAAGATCTGGCCCATCGCCAATGTTGATTTCAACTCGGGTAAAACAACAGCTGTGAAAGAGTGAAGGTCTGTTGGAGTGGGTTTAAAGAAATTACAACTTGTGTCAGAAAGACAGTCTTAAATTACTTAGAGATGGTTATTTTTGGTCTTGCCATCGCCAGAGACCAACACCTGCCCCAGAGTCTGTCCCATCAGCACTTACATCTGACATACAGCTCCTCCCACCGCCTGTTTCATTACACACTTTATACAGTCTCTCTATCACTGCCTGTTTCATTACACTATCACAGTCTCTCTATGTAACTGTTTCATTACACTTTACTTACAGTCTCTCTATCACCGCCTGTTTCATCCACACTTTTATGATCTCTCTATCACGCCTGTTTCATTACCATACAGTCTCTCCTCCACCGCCTGTTTCATTACACCTACAGTCTCTCTATCACGCCTGTTTCATTACACTATACAATCTCTCCCCGCCTGTTTCATTACACCACTTTATACCAATCCTCTCTACTCACACGCCTGTTCCTTCTTAATCTCTCTATCTTTTGCCTGTTTCATTACACACTTTATACAGTCTCTCTGCTCACCTTCCTGTTTCATTACCACTTTATACAATCTCTCTATCCACACGCCTGTTTCATCCACTTTATACAATCTCTCTATCACACGCCTGTTTCATTACACACACTTTATACAGTCTCTCTATGCGGCCTGTTTCATTACACACTTGCTGATCTCTCCACGCCTGTTTTCATTACACACTTTATACAGTCTCTCTATACTTGTTTTCATTACACTTTATATGATCTCTTCTATCACCTTGTTTTCATTTTTATGATCTCTCTATACGCCTGTTTCATTACACAACTTTATACAGTCTCTCTATCACCGCCTGTTTCGTACACACTTTATACATTCTCTCTATCACACATACCTGTTTCATTACACACTATATGATCTCTCTATCTTTACTTCCTGTTCATTACACACTATACAGTCTCTCTATCTTGCCTGTTTCATTACACACTTTATACAGTCTCTCTCCCTTTGTTTATTTTTACTTTATACAGTCTCTCTATCACCGCCTGTTTCATTACACTTTATACAGTCTCTCTATCACCGCCTGTTTCATTACACACTTGCCGTCTCCTATCACCATCTGTTCATTACACTACAGTCTCTATCTACCGCCTGTTTTATTACACTTTTATACAGTCTCTCCTCACCGCCTGTTTCATTACACACTTTATACAGTCTCTCTATATCAACACTGTTTCATTACACTGTACAATTCTCTCCCCGCCTGTTTCATTACACACACTTTATACAGTCTCTCTATCACCGCCTGTTTCATTACACACACTTTATCTGATCTCTCCTATACACGCCTGTTAAATTACACACTTTATACAGTCTCTCTATCACACACCTGTTTCATTACACTTTATACAGTCTCTCTCCACCATACTGTTTCGTACACACACTATACAGTCTCTCTATCACCGCCTGTTTCATAACACACTTTATACAGTCTCTCTCCCACCGCCTGTTTCATTACACACTTTATACAGTCTCTCTCC
This sequence comes from Acestrorhynchus altus, assembly GCA_034509495.1. NCBI lineage: Eukaryota > Metazoa > Chordata > Actinopteri > Characiformes > Acestrorhynchidae > Acestrorhynchus > Acestrorhynchus altus. Next base: position 367,432 of record CM067514.1, on the reverse strand, counting down.
CACCGCCTGTTTCATTACACACTTTATACAGTCTCTCTACTCACCGCCTGTTTCATTACACACACTTTATACAGTCTCTCTATACCGCCTGTTTCATTACACACTTTTATACAGTCTCTCTCTATCACGCCTGTTTCATTACACACTTTATGCAATCTCTCCTATCACCGCTGTTTCATTACACTTTATGCTGATCTCTCCTATCGCCTGTTTCAAGTACACACTTTATACAGTCTCTCTGTCACCGCCTGTTTCATACACACTTTATACAGTCTCTCAATTCTGGCCTGTTTCAGCCCACACACTTCCTTACAGTCTCTCTCCCACCGCCTGTTTCATTACACACTTTATACAGTCCTCTCTATCACGCCTGTTTCATTACACACTTTATACAGTCTCTCTCTGCATATGTTCATTACACTTTGTACCCAATCTCTCTATCATCCTGTTTCATTACACACTTTATAAGTCTCTCTCCCTACCGCCTGTTTCGTACACACTTCTATACAGTCTCTCTCTCACCGCCTGTTTCATACACACTTTATACAGTCTCTCCTATCTTTTACGCCTGTTTCATACACACTTTATACAGTCTCTCTATCAAGCGCCTGTTTCATTACACACTTTATACAGTCTCTCTATCACACTCTGTTTCATTACACTACACAGTCTCTGTCACCTTGTTCCATTTATACAGTCTCTCTATCTTTTACGCCTGTTTCAACCACACACACTTTATACAGTCTCTCTCTCTATCACGCCTGTTTCATTACACACTTTATACAGTCTCTCTATACCGCCTGTTCATTACACACCCCATACAGTCTCTCTGCATATTTCATTACACTTCTAGTCTCTCCTCCAGCGCCTGTTCATTACCTATACAGTCTCCTCTCCCACACGCCTGTTTCATTACACCCTTTATACAATCTCTCTATCTGCCTGTTTCATTACACACTTTATACAGTCTCTCTTCCTCACCGCCTGTTTCATTACACACTTGCTTGATCTCTCTACTCCAAGCGCCTGTTTCATTACACACTTTGTGATCTCTCTCCCACCGCCTGTTTCATTACATATACAGTCTCTCTACTCACCGCCTGTTTCCTTCCACACACTTTATACTGATCTCTACCACCGCCTGTTTCATTACACACTTTATACCAGTCTCTCTCCCCGCCTGTTCCTTTACTTTATACAGTCTCTCTATCACCGCCTGTTTCATTACACACTTCTCCACAGTCTCTCCTACATTACACACTTTATACAGTCTCTCTCTCCGCCTGTTTCATTACACACTTTATACAGTCTCTCTCCCACCGCCTGTTTCATTACACACTTTATACAGTCTCTCTATCACCGCCTGTTTCATTACACACTTTATACAGTCTCTCTATCCGCCTGTTTCATTACACACTTTATACAGTCTCTCTATCACCGCCTGTTTCATTACACACTTTATACAGTCTCTCTATTGCAGCCTGTTCATTACACACTTTATACAGTCTCTCTCCCTCAACATTACACACTTTATACAGTCTCTCTATCACCGCCCTGTTTTCATACACACTATCTGATCTCTATCACGCCTGTTTCATTACACACTTACAGTCTCTCTATCACCGCCTGTTTCATTACACACTTTATACAGTCTCTATCACCTTCTGTTTCATTACACACTTTATACAGTCTCTCTTCTGGCCTGTTTCATTACACTATGCAGTCTCTCTATGCCGCCCTGTTTCATTCTTTACTTTATACAGTCTCTCCTATCTGCGCCTGTTCATTACACACTTTATACCAGTCTCTCTGCTCACCTCATTTCATTACCTTTAAATCCTCTACCACCGCCTGTTCATTACACACTTTACTCTGATCTCTCTATCACACTTGTTCCATTACACACTTTATACAGTCTCTCTATACTTCTGTTTCATTACACTTTAGTCTCTCTCGCCTGTTTCATTACACTTTCTGATCTCTCTATCCACATCCTGTTTCATTACACACTTTATACAGTCTCTCTATCACTCATTTCATTACACACTTTATACAGTCTCTCTATCACCCGCCTGTTTCATTACACACTTTATCTGATCTCTCCCACCATATATTTCATTACACACTTTATACAGTCTCTCTGCTCACCGCCTGTTTCATAACACACTTTCTCTGATCTCTCCACGCCTGTTTCATTACACTTTATACAGTCTCTCCCGCCTGTTTCGTACACTTTATACAGTCTCTCTATCACCGCCTGTTTCATTACACTACAGTCTCTCTATCACATGTTTCATTACACTTTATACAGTCTCTCTATCTCGCCTCATTTCATTACACACTTTATACAGTCTCTCCTATCCCACCGCCTGTTTTATTTTACTTCTATACAGTCTCTCTATCACCGCCTGTTTCGTACACACTTGCTACAGTCTCTCCAATTACGGCCTGTTTCATTACACACTTCCTTTGATCTCTCCCACGCCTGTTCATTACACTTTATACAGATCTCTCTATCACGCCTGTTTCATTACACACTTTTATACAGTCTCTCTATCACCGCCCTGTTTCATTACACTTATACAAAGTCTCTCTATCACCGCCTGTTTCATTACACTTTTATACAGTCTCTCTCCTACCGCCTGTTTCGTACACTTCACCAGTCTCTGCTCACGCCTGTTTCATTACCTATACATTCTCTCTATACTTCTTTCATTACACACTTTATCTGATCTCCTCTATCAGCGCCTGTTTCATTACACTTTATACAGTCTCTCCTCACTTTCTTTTAATTACACACTTTTATATTCTCTCTGTCACCGCCTGTTTCATTACACACTACAGTCTCTCTATCGCCTGTTTCATTACCTTTATACAGTCTCTCTATCACCGCCTGTTTCATGCCACTTTATACGATCTCTCTATCACCGCCTGTTTCATTACACTTCCTTCTGATCTCTATACCTTTGTTTCGTACACTACCACAGTCTCTCTATCAGCGCCTGTTTCATTACACTTTATACCAGTCTCTCTCCCCGCCCTGTTTCGTACACACTTTATACAGTCTCTATCCCTACTTTGTTTCATTACACTATACAGTCTCTCTATCACCGCCTGTTTCATTACACTTTATGTGATCTCTCTCCCCGCCTGTTTCATTACACACTTTATACGATCTCTCTATCACATACTGCTTCATTTATACAGGTCTCTCCCTACCGCCTGTTTCGTACACACTTTATACAGTCTCTCCCTATCACCGCCTGTTTCATTACACTTTATACTGATCTCTCTATCACGCCTGTTTCGTACACACTTTACTCGTCTCTCTATCACATACTGTTTCCTTCACACACTTTATACAGTCTCTCTATCACATCTGTTTCATTACACACTTTATACAGTCTCTCTATCTTTGCCCTGTTTCATTACACACTTTAGTCTCTCTATCACCGCCTGTTTCATTACACACTTGCAAGTCCTCTCATCACCGCCTGTTTCATTCCACTGCCGTCTCTATACGCCTGTTTCATTACACACTTTATACAATCTCTCTACTCACCGCCCTGTTTCATTACACTTTATACAGTCTCTCTATCACCGCCTGTTTCATTACACCACTTTATACAGTCTCTATCACACGCCTGTTTCATTACACACTTTATACAGTCTCTCTATCACCGCCTGTTTCATTATTACACTGATCTCTCTCACACTGTTTCATTACACTGCCACGATCTCTCTACACACATGTTTCATTACCTTTATACAATCTCTATCCACCTGTTTCATTACACACTTTATACAGTCTCTCTCCCACACGCCTGTTTCATTACACTTTTATCTGGTCTCTCTGCTCTGCCTGTTTCATTACACACTATACAGTCTCTCTACTCCGCCTGTTCATTACACACTTTACCACATCCCTCTCTATCGCCTATTTCATTTCCTTTATACGATCTCTCACCGCCTGTTTCATTACACACTTCCTTACAATCTCTCTATCACCGCCTGTTTCACCTTTACTATGATCTCTCTATCACACGCCTGTTTCATTACACTTTGCTCTGATCTCTCCTACTCCTGCCTTCATTACACACTTTATACAGTCTCTCTATCACCGCCTGTTTCGTACACACTATACAGTCTCTCTATCCACCGCCTGTTTCATTACACACTTTATGATCTCTTCTACTCACATGTTTCATTACACCCAGTCTCTCTATCACCGCCTGTTTCATTACACACTTTATACAGTCTCTCCTCTTTACGCCTGTTTTCATTACACACTTTCTCCCAAAGTCTCTCTCCGCCTGTTTCATTACACACTTTATCTGATCTCTCTCTATCACTTCTGTTTCATTACACACTTTATACAGTCTCTCTTTCACTCACCGCCTGTTCATTACACACTTTATACAGTCTCTCTACTCATACGCCTGTTTCATTACACTATACAGTCTCTCTATCACCGCCTGTTTCATTACACACACTTTATACAGTCTCTCTATCTTCCGCCTGTTCATCCACACCCCATACAGTCTCTCTATCACACGCCCAATACACACTTTATACATGATCTCTCTCCACCTTCATTTTCATTACACACTTTATACAGTCTCTACTCTGTTCATTACTTTACCAGTCTCTCTATAACCTGTTTCATTACACACTTTATACAGTCTCTCTATATCAGCGCCTGTTCATTACACCCACTTTTATACGATCTCTCTCCCACGCCTGTTTCATTACTTTATACAATCTCTCTATCTGTCTCTTTCATTACACACTTTATACAGTCTCTCTATCTTTTTACGCCTTTTGAGCTTTCATTACACTTCTTAATCTCTCTCCCACATCCTGTTTTTTTCCTTCCACACACTTTGTCACAGTCTCTCTATCACTTATGTTTCAGTACACACTTCCACAATCTCTACCACTTTCTTCATTACACTTTATACAGTCTCTATCACCTATTTCATTACACTTTATACAGTCTCTCTGCTCACCGCCCTGTTTTCATTACCACTGCCTGGTCTCTCTATCTTGCATCCTGTTTCATTACACTTTATACAGTCTCTCTATCACCGCCTGTTTCATTACACACTTTATACAGTCTCTATCTGTTTTCATTACACACTTTAACCAGTCTCTCTGCATCACCGCCTCTTCCATTACACACACTTTATACAGTCTCCTACTCACCGCCTGTTTCATTACACTTTATACAGATCCTCTCTATTCTGGCCTCTGTTTCGTACACACTTTTAAGTCTCTCTCCCCGTCCTGTTTCATTACACACTTTATACAGTCTCTCTATCACGCCTGTTTCATACACTTTATACAGTCTCTCTACTCCACCGCCTGTTTCATTACACTTTATCGTCTCTCTATCCGCCTGTTTCATTACACTTTATACAGTCTCTCTACTCACCGCCTGTTTCATTCCTTACTAGTCTCTCTACTCCGCCTGTTTCATTACACACTTGATCTCTCCCCGCCTGTTTCATCCACACTTTATCTGATCTCCTCTATCACGCTTCTGTTTCATTACACACTTTATACAGTCTCTCTATACTCACACGCCTGTTTCATTACACACTTTATACAATCTCTATCCATCTGTTTCATTACACACTTTATACAGTCTCTCTATCACCGCCTGTTTCTAATACACACTTTATACAGTCTCTATCACCGCTGTTTCATTACACACTTTATACCAGTCTCTCTACCTCCACCTGTTTCATTACACACTTTACTTGCAATCTCTTCTATCACCGCCTGTTTCATTACTTTATACAGTCTCTCTATCTTTTACTTTGTTTCATTTTATACAATCTCTCTATCACCATATGTTCATTACACTTGACCTCTCTATCACGCCTGTTTCATTACACTTTATACAGTCTCTCTATCATCTGTTTCATTACACTTTATACAGTCTCTCTATTCTTTGACCTGTTCATTACACACTTTATACAGTCTCTCTCCACGCTGTTTCATTACCAGTCTCTCTCTCCGCCTGTTTCATACACACTATACCGTCTCTCTATCACCGCCTGTTTCCTTCACTTTATATAGTCTCTCTCTGCTCCTGTTTCATTACACTGATCTCTCTCCCCCGCCTGTTTCATTACCACACTTTACAGTCTCTCCCACCGCCTGTTTCATTACACACTTTATACAGTCTCTCTATCACCGCCTGTTTTCATTACACACTTACTCTGATCCTCTCTCCCGCCTGTTCATTACACTTTATACAGTCTCTCTCTATCACATACTGTTTCGCTTACACCTTTATACAGTCTCTCTCACCGCCTGTTTCATTACACACTATACAATCTCTCTACTATTGCAGTCTCCACCCCACGCCTGTTTCATTACTATACGAGTCTCTCTCTTCATTTCCACACTTTATACAGTCTCTCTCCACCGCCTGTTTCATTACCTTTATACAGTCTCTCTCCTTTCATTTCATTACACACTTTATCAGTCTCCTATCACATACCATTTATTTCACACACTTTATACAATCTCTCTACCGCCTGTTCGTACACTTATCTGAATCTCTATCACCATATGTTTCATTACACACTTGCCACCAGTCTCTCTATCCATATGTTTCGTACACTATACAGTCTCTCTCCCCGCCTGTTTCGTTACACACTTTATACAGTCCTCTCTATCACGCCTGTTTCGTACACTTTATACAATCCTCACCTGTTTCATTACACACTTTATACAGTCTCTCTATCACCGCCTGTTTCGTACACACTGTATACAGTCTCTCTATCACCACCTGTTCATTACACACTTTATACAGTCTCTCTATACACTTTCTTTTCATTTACACTTGTAAATCTCTCTCCCCGCCTGTTTCGTACACACTTTATAGTCTCTCTATCGCCTGTTTCATTACACTTGTCTGATCTCTCCTATCACCGCCTGTTTCATTACCTTTATACAATCTCTCTACACGCTGTTTCGGCCTTTATCGTCTCTCTACTACCGCCTGTTTCATTACACACTTTATACAGTCTCTCTATCACCGCCTGTTTCATTACACACTTTATATTTATATAAATTATTATAAATTATTTGTACACTGTTATCAGTTGTCAGATCATATCTGTCCAAATGGATCATCTTATCAGAACGTCTTGCTAACCCTGTTGAAGCCGCTCAGTACTCTGGATATGTCTGGCGCTGTGACCTGATAAATGCCTTTGGGCGAAGCTCAGCTTTCCCTAAATGCTAGCAGTGCTTTAATCGTTATTGTCGACATGCCTGGGGTTTATTTTGATAATCTAGCAATTTGACAACACTGACTCGGCCTCTGGTATTAGAGAGACTGAGCACAGCTGAGAGCTTCAACTCCACGAAGCTGCAAAGAGTCAGAGAGTGAATGAATCTGATAAAGGCATTAAAAATGATTTGTTCCCAGAGAGGAAACATTAAAACTCCTTCAGTGAAGCTTCGGCCTCCCAACACATCGATCACTGAATTACAGAAATGCAATGCTGTGGAAGACGCCAGGAGCAGAGAGCTCTGCTGCGTTTATAAAAGATGTCATCGACATCCTCAGGAGGCTCAAATTAGCACCCTCCTCTCACTGCCTGCTCCGCCAGATATAGCTGGACATCATTCAGCTGACTTAGGCATACTAGCCTGGCCTGGACTCTGCCAAAAAGAGAGACGTAAAAAGGGGCAGATCACTGAGGCTCTAGTAGACACTGCCCTGCCTTTTTCAGATGATCTCAAACCAACTTGTTGGTTGTTGACTCATAAGCCATGAGTCTGGATCCCCTCAGGAGGATACCAGACTGATATCAGCAGATTTAATATGGGTCCAACAGTGTTAAAGTGCTGTAACACCTTCCCAAAAATATGCCCACAGTGAAGACCTGTGGTCTCAGAGGTGTTTTTGGAAAAAAAAGTAGTGCAAAATTCCATGAAGAGAGCATCTCTGCAACTGTTAAACACGTATGTATCATCATTTGGGCTTTTGCTGCAGCCAATGGCACAAAAAAAGATGGATTCAGTTAAATCAGCAATTCATAAATTAAGCAAATTCAGGACCAAACGTGAAACATCTCCTTTAGGAGCTTCTACAGCAGGATAATTATCCTAAACACAGCTTAACATCCACAAGGTGTGTTTAAACAATCCACATGGCACATGTTCTACCATGGTCCTCACATTAACACAACCTGAACATCAAACATCTGGGGATAGACATCAAAAGAGCAGAGCAGCAACACGACCCAAGAACCTCACAGAACCAGAACCATCTGTAGGAAAAATGGGTTCAAATCCCCTGAAGTAGAACTTTAAGATTCTGAGCTGCTGCAGAAAGAGACCATGTAGGATAAACCTTTGAATCAGCCTCCTCGTCTTGATTAAAATGTTAGTGACATCAGCTTCTACCAGCTTATTCATACTGACCGTTTAAATAACACAGGGCCAGCTGCCTAAAGAGTTGCATCCCACTAAACTTACACTGATCACCCAGCAAGTCTTGCAAGTTGTGAGGTGGAGTGTGGATCAGATTTGTCCCAGGACATCCTGTAGTCACTTGATCGGACTGAGATTTGATGACCGGTTGGAAGCATCTCTGAAACAGAGGCCAGATCCCACTCTCAACTCTCTTTTTACTCATATAGAACTTTTTATAATGGAAGCATCGTCACAAAGCAGTGGTCCACAGGTCCAGGTCCAAGTCTCTTGAGCAGCGAGAAAGGTGACAGTGGCAGAAAAACAGTTGGCATGTCCCTGATGTGGGTCAATGTTTATGTAGGTGGCATCTGTCAAATGGCCGTCAATCAAACCCAGAATCCCACTGTCCCCGTCAGCTCGGCCCTCCAAGAGTCGTAAAAGTAAATGGGCCTCATTAGAGCAGACAGCATTCCAAGGTCCAGTTCCAGGACTCGTGAGCTGACTGAAGGCTGGTTTGTAAACAGGGGTAAGCATGGGCACTCACTGGTCTGAGGTTGCCCAGTACACTACAGGGTGTCCAAGTCCATTTGCCCTTATCAGACCATAATCAGACCTTCTTTGATTTGGGCCACACAGCCCTGCTCTCTGTACAGCAGAAGGAATAGTCATTGTTTCACACATTGTCCAAAAGTAGATCAGGAACTAAATCAAACAAAGGAGACTAAAATATTACTCTGAATTTATTTATGGAGGAAAATGATCCAGTGTTCCAGAATTTTGAGGCCAAAAGTATGAGAACATTTAGGATCAGTAGACCTGAAGGTGAAATTAGTCAGGTGTTTTCAATCAGTGTGAGTCAATCAGGTGTGAGTGTGTCCTGTTTTATTTAAAGAACAGGGATCAATCAAAGTCTGATCTTCAACACATGTTTGTGGAAGTGTATCAAACAAAGGAGATTCTGAGGAGATCAGAAGAGCTGTTGATGCTCATCAGGCTGGAAACTAGTGGGCAACTAGTCCAGGGCAGGGTGGGAAACTAGTCCGGGGTAGGGTGGGCAACTAGTCTGGGGCAGGGTGGGAAACTAGTCCGGGGTAGGGTGGGCAACTAGTCCGGGGGAATGGTGGGCAACTAGTCCAGGGCAGGGTGGGAAACTACTCCGGGGAAGGGTGGGCAACTAGTCCGGGGCAGGGTGGGCAACTAGTCCGGGGGAAGGGTGGGCAACTAGTCCAGGTCCAGTAGCTGGAAGATGGGAAGCCAATGTGAAGTGGTGGCAGAGGAGCTCAGATGAGCCTTGGATCCTCTCAAGGTTTCTTCCTCCAAGTCTGAGGGAGTTTTTCCTTGCCACTGTTTGCCCACTGGCTGCTGATTTGAGTCTTGGACCCAGATATTTGTAAAGCTGTTTTGTGACAACTTCTTTTTGTAAAAAGCGCTTTATAAATAAACTTTGATTGATTGATTGATTGAGGTGAGGCAGAGGAGCCTGAGGTCAGCATTTCCTCAGTACAGTCTGGTGGATCATCATTAACTGGTTAAAGGTACAGAGATGTGATGAGTTTGGTGTTTTTATAGATTTATAGAGAACAGAGAAACATTAGCAAAGTGCAGCGAGTGACTCCGGCAGATGAGACTATAACAGCTGAACTAAGAGAGAACCAGAAGAACATAAACATGGAGCATCCTGAAACATCAGCGTCCAACCATCTCCACCATCACAAACCTGAGTGATTGTGTGGAGGAGACAGACGGCAGCACCAATGTTTGGAAACCAGTGCAGTGCTGATAGTATTGAACTGATGTGGTCAGATGTTCTGGTTTTAGTTGGACACTGGCTGCAGCATTTTGAACTAACTGAGGTCTATTTAGGTTCCTCTTTGAACATCATGAAAACAATGCATTGCAATAATCTAACCTTGAGGTAATAAAAGCATGCACTGGTGTTTCAGCATCATGAAGGATAGAGCATTTCTGAACCTGGAAATATTATGAAGATGAAGAAAATATAAACGATAAATCTGAATCAATCAATCAAAATGTATTTATAGAGCACTTTCTACAACAGAGGAGGCACAAAGCGGCTTTACAGAAATCTGGGTCCGAGAATCGACTGAGCAGCCAGCGGTGACAGTGTCAGAAGATACCTTGAGAGGAACCAAGGCTGAAGAGAGGAACCCATCCTCTGGTCCACACCGGAGAGCACAGAGATTGGACGTAAAAAGTTGTAGAACAGCAGAGAAGTAAATGTGAACGTGAGGGTAAATGGGTGATGAGTTATGTGGGACTGGAAGTGTGAGTCGGATGCAGGCCGGGGTTGGTACAGACGTCCGTGCAGGTGAAGTATTCCAGTCTGGCAGTGGAGTCTCAGATGTGGATGAGTGGGTGTCTGGCAGCAGGGACAGCTCAGGACATGGAGGGGACAGGGAGAGAAATGATTGACCCTAGATAATCTGGTGTAGAATGAAAAGAAAGTCCATAAACTGCATGAAGAGAAATCTGAATCATTATGGCTCTGAATCAGTAACTGAGAAATCAGACAGATTTAGTGTCAAGTCTGATCATTTATTTCTTGCAGTTTTAGAACCCAAATGGAGAACCTTTATGTCACTATTTAAAAGTTACACAACATCCAAGACTTTACGTTTTATCCAGTCCTCTATTGTCTGCTGTCCAGATTTCTCATCAGGTTTGGCTGATATACACAGCGGAGTATCGTCTGCGTAGCAGTGAAATCTGTTTATTACTGTACTGAGAGGAAGCTTGGAGAACACTGAACGGTGGTGAGCAGGGAAGGGCTGCACGGAGAAGACTGCTGCCCATCTGCAGATTGATAAAGATCACACGTTCAATCCAGAAGATCTGATCTTAATCCAGTAGAGATGTTGTGAAGGAGCTGAAGCAGCAGTTGATGAAGGAAACCCACCAACATCACAGAGCTGAAGCTGGTTTGTGGAGGAATGAACTCAGATCAGTGCAGGACTGATCAACCGTTACGGAAACGTTTAGTTACAGTTATTACTGCACAAGAGGAGACACAGCAGATACTGAAAGCAGGGGGTCACATACTTTTACCCTCAGATATGAAACCCTGATCATCTTCAGTAAATACATGATCAGAGTGATATTTCTGTCTCATAGTTTGATTTGGTTCCTGATCTACTTTTAGGATTTTAGTTCAAATTTATGCAGAAATATAGAAAAGATGGATCTCTGTCATGCTGAACCTGCTTCTGCACCGTTGGACAGTGTGCATAGTTGCCGAAGAGATGAAGATGAAGTCTAGGGAAGTGGAGGTAAACGCTGGGGTTGAGGATTTAATAACAAAGGAAGACAAACTGTGGACACACAGACAACAGTACTATAACGGACACAGGATACACAAACACTGAATCTAGACAAACGAACAAAGGAAACGTACAGTAACAGTCATACAAGAGAACAGACGTGATCTCTACAGACCACGATGGAAACAAAAGGACTGACAACGTCTCCATGGAGATCTGAATGGACAGCTGTCATCAGGTCACATGGTGTCTTTGCTTTGTAGCTTTAGTTTATTCAGATGTGAAGTGATATCAGGCATAAAGCTACAATGTCCATCTTCTGCTGCCCTCGGGCTCTTCAGCTGTGCCAGGGAAGCTGCAGTTTCTCTCCGGATAGATCAGAAGCGTTCCAACACTTGGCCTTTTCTGAGCCGTCTTACATTATTATGCACCAGAAGGTCAACTTCTCTGAGGAATTCCCTGAGCATGCGATGCTGGTGGGACTCATTCTCATCAGCATGCTCATCTGAGAGGGCAGCACATGGCACTGATTGATGAATGATTCAGTGGTCAGACATGGATCAGCTCAGGATCTCCTTCAGTCTCGCCGCAGCTCCTTTTCACCTCCCTACCGTGGCATCGGTGCTTATTAAAACCACTTTTGTCTCCTCTGGTTCATGGTTTTCACAGAACTCTTTCTTCTCATTGTTGATTAACAGCTGAGCAGTCAGATGCATCAGCAGACTCATCTTCAGCTACGCTTACACACGGTGCCTGATGAATTGCTTCATCCAGCTGTGCCAGGACACCCTGGGTTTGGGTTTCCATTTTTCTTTGTGGAAGCTGATGAAGACAAAGTACATCCAGAAAATACTCACAGCACTTCACTTTCTACACACTTTGTTAGATTTATTCCAAGTGGTTCCCTCGAAATTCTACACACAGAACCCCACGATGACAAAGATTCCAAACACAAAAATAGAACATGTACATAAATATTCACAGTCTTTGCCATTAGACTCAGAATTGAGCTCAGGTGCATCTTGTTTCCACTGATCATCCTTCAGATGTTTCTACAGCTTGATTGGACACCTGTGGTCAGTTCAGCTGATTGGACATGATTTGTAAAGACACACCTGTTTATATAAGATCTCATAGTAAACAGTGCAGAGACAAACCAAGACATGAAGACTAAGGAACTGTCTGTAGACCTCAGAGACAGGACTGTATGGAGACAGATCTGGAGAAGGTACAGAAACATTTCTGCTGCACTGAAGATCTCAATGAGCACAGTGACCTCCATCATCTGTAAATGGAAGAAGTTTGGAACCACCAGGACACTTCATAGAGCTGTCCGGCTAAACTGAGTGCCTGTACAGTAGAGTGTCCAGACAGAAACCACTCCTCAGTATGACAGCCCGTCTGGAGTCTCCAAAAGACACCTTATGGAATCTCAGACCATGAGAGACTAAAACATTTACTTTTTGGACTGAATGCCAAACATCATGTCTGGAGAAAACCAGGCTCTGCTCATCACTGAGCCAATACCATTCCTACAGTGAAGCATGGTGGTGGCAACATCATACTGTGGGGATGTTCTTCTGCAACAGGAACTGGGACACTAGTCAGGGTCAAGGGAAAGATGACTGCAGTGATGTACAGAGACATTGCTGATGATATCCTGCTCCAGAGCACTCTGGACTTCAACGACCCTAAACACACAGCCAAGATAACAGAGGTGTGTCTTCTGGACAACTCTTTGAATGTCTTTGAGTGTCCCAGCCAGAGTCCAGACCTGAACCTGATTAAACATCTCTGGAGATCTAAAAGCGTCCAAGCACTGACACTCCACATCCAATCTGATGGAGCTTGAGAGGTTCTGCAAAGAAGAATGGGAGAACCTTCCCAAAAACAGGTCCTGAGCTTGTAGCATCAAACTCAGAAAGACTTGAGGCTCTAATTTCTGCCAAAGAGCTTCAACACAGTGTTGATCAAAGGCTGTGAAAACGTCTGTACATGTTCTATTTCTGTTTGATTTTTAAAACATTCGTAAAGATTTCAAACAGACTTTTCTCACCGTCATCGTGGGGTTTTGTGTGTAGAGTTTAGAGGACAAAAATGAATTTAATCCACAGGAAATTCAGTTTATAGAAGGTTTATAAAAAATAAAAAGCCAAAGGGAAATATTTGAAATAGTTTATTTTCTGGCAGGCAGATAAACAGTTTACATTCATCGTTTCAGTGATATGTAATGATACGACTGTTATACTCTCATAGAAATTCCACTCTTATTTAAAAAATTAAATATCCAACATGAAGTGAAACCGAGACTCCTTTAGAATTCTTTGTCCTTCTATTCCTGAAAGCATCAGTGCTTTTACATTCTACCCAAAGAAAGTGTTTAATGAACGAGTGTAATACACATCCACCTTATACTTCAATTAGATATAAAAAGAGGACTTTTATTACTCTACTGTCACTCAGCAGCGTCTTAAAACTCATGAAACTAAGGCACTAAAACACTAAATAAATAAGGAGAAACAGAAACAGCAGAGAGAAGGTCAGATGAGCAGCACTGAGCCAGTCTCTGACCAGTTTCTCCAGCAAACTGACCCAGAACTCTGAGCTCATTCAGCCCCACTTTACCCATCTTTCAGTCCAACCTGGTCCAGTGAGTGCGTTCAGAGTAGTGTGTGTATGAGCGTGAGTGGATGTTCTGGAAGTGTACCGAGTACGAAACCTGAACAGAACGAGCACCTTAGGAAGTTTTCACATTTGCAGGACTCCTTCCACATTTACGTCCAATGACAAAAGAGAAGACTCACCAGCCTCTCAGACAACAAACGCAGAACCTGTTAAAGCACGACGCCTCAAGATCCTACAGAAGCAGATCAGTGTGTCACACTTTAGCAGTGACCGGTCAGCCTGAACATTATGACCACCTCCTTTCATTATGTGTGTTGCACTGGTGGATCAGAAGCAGCAGTGCTGCTGGAGTGTTTAAACCCCTCAGTGTCACTGCTGGACCGAGAACAGTCCACCGATCAGAAACGTCCAGCCGGCAGCGTCCTGTGGGCAGCGTCCTGTGGGCAGCGTCCTGTGAGCACTGATGAAGGACTAGAGGACGACCAACACAAACTGTGCAGAAACAGATGAGCTTCTGTCTCTGACTTTACATCTACAAGGTGGAGAAACTCTGTAGGAGTGTCTAATAGAGTGGACAGTGAGTGGACACGGTGTTTAAACACTCCAGCAGCACTGCTGCGTCTGATCCACTCATCATCTCTGCTCTAGATCAGTTATAGATGAAGCCAGTCCACAGTCTTTTGGTGCAGCCATTTCTAAATTTCTACAGCAGGTTCTAAATAAAACTGAGTTCACATTCATGCCTCAAAACACCATCAGCTCCGAGGGTCACATTCAGTACTTAAAGTGAAGTAGTGAAAAATGTGGTGTTGCAGTGACCACATCTTTAGCGCTGTTGAAGACAACGTCAGAACACTGCTCCTAAAGCCCTGCATTCGTTACGTTCAGTGATGTCAGTCAGTGTTTTACAGATGTATTAAGGAGCTTTTTACAGAAACCTTCT
This sequence comes from Acestrorhynchus altus, assembly GCA_034509495.1. Lineage (NCBI taxonomy): Eukaryota > Metazoa > Chordata > Actinopteri > Characiformes > Acestrorhynchidae > Acestrorhynchus > Acestrorhynchus altus. The sequence goes on along the minus strand of CM067514.1, from coordinate 352,147 downwards.
GTAAAACAATGTAGACCACCCTCCCCCCTCCCCCCTGCCCACCCC
>CM067514.1:340440-352018 GCA_034509495.1 Acestrorhynchus altus | reverse complement strand
GCCCACCCCCAACCCCAACCTCCACCCCACCACACACCCAGACTCAGTCTTCGTCCCCTCTGAGCTCGCTGGGCAGGAATTTGTACTGCTGCTGTCTGATCTGGGCGAGCTTCTTCCGGGCCTCTTCCAGTTCTCTCTCCTTCCTCAACATCTCTTCCTGAGCAGCGATGATCTGAGAGGGGGGTCAGAACACACATCAGAAGTCAGCACTGTTCACTCAGAACGTTCTCTCCAGCTCAGCTTTAAAGGAACCCTCCCCTCATTCTCACACACAGGATCTGAGAGCTGGGCTCATCACTCAGAGTGTGTTCCAGTTCGCTGTTAAAAGGCCACGCCTACTTTTATGATTGTATTCTTGTTTCTTTCCCTTTAAACTTCACTTTAAGCTTTTGATGTTCCTTTAATGCTGCCACGGCCTCCTGCAGCTGTATTTGGACATTCCTTTAGAGACACAGAGACGTCTCCCCGAATATATATGAGGTCTGTTTTCTCACTGTCCCACCTCTGAACACCTCCCTCACGGCTGTCATCACATGACCAAAACACTGGATTTGGGCCGTTTTACGTTGGACCAATTTTCTTCTTTAAAAACAAAAAGCCCTCAAATTAAAGACCTTTATAACCGTTGAGAAGCTGCCGGGTTACGGTTTCTGCGGTTCATGAAAGGAAGTATGAATGTAATCATTATTATGAAACAGAGAATTTCACCTGAGCAATTCCTCCAACAAACTTGGTCTTGACCACCACGTTTTCATCGTCCGCCTTGTCAAAGGCCGCTTTCTGAGCCGCTTTCACCAGATTATCTGACGCTCGCTTCACTGCGTTTCCAGCAGCCTGTGAAGAACGAGCAGAGTAATGTCTGGATTCAGGAGAAGTGGGTTTTATTTTGTGTATTTGTAAGTTGGTGGTGGGTGTGTTTACCTGTAATCTCCTCATTGCCTCTGAATCCTGGTCAGCTTTCACTTTGCAGGCCACCAGCAGCTGGGCAGTGGACGCAGCTACCTGCTTGGCTGAGGAGATGAGCTTCTCCTCACTGGCGTGGCCCTGCACCGAGGCATTGGCTGCTTCACAGAGGTTACTGGTTGCTGCCGCAACCATGCGTGCCTGGAACAGTGCCGCAGCGCAGCTTCGATAAGTGGGATTTTTCATTCTTATAATATGAGTCTGAATAATCTAATCTAAGAGAAGAGTCCTGTATTAGTCCCGCAGTGAGGGAACCCGCATTATTACAGCAGCAAAGGGAAAGCAGGGCACTCGGTACAGTAACAGATAAATAAACAGGACAGTGTTTATTCTGGTTCTTTGTAAAATGATGTCATGATGCTCTCTGAACTCACAGCTGAGATCAGTCCTTGTGACCACTGGCCATCGTCCTCGGCATTGGCAGGGATGGATCCCACCTATGAAGAACGATATAAAGACAAATCCTGCTTCTGTTTTATATGTCACGGGTCTCTTAGAGACTCACACTGTGTTTGTTAAAATGGAGAAACGGTGCTTCCTGATCTCCTCTGTGCTCAGAGTGTGGACGTTACCTTGCCCTGTGCCACAAGCTCTCTCTGGGCAGCCGAAGCCGATTTGACCAGGGCACTCGTCGCTGCAGCAATGGATTTGGCTGCTTCCAAAATTTGCTCCTCAAAGTCCAAACTCTCATCAGCTTCCTGCAACATGAAGAGTTTGATCGACAGACGTCACTGAACTAAGAAAACACAGACCTGCAGATTAGAAGAATGATCAGATCTACATAAACCAAACTGAAAGTGGGGTTATAACGGTGATTACGGGACACCGCGCTATTCACAAACCACAAAGGCATCTTCACAATTAAACTAAAAACATCACTGTAAACAATACCAACTGTTAAACATGGTGGTGGGAACATCATTCTCTGGAATGTGGAACGGGTACATTAGAGTGGATGGAGCACTGAAGATGGACTACCTACAGCAGAACCTCAAAACATCAGCTGAAACTTAGACACAGCTGGGTTCCATCTGGACAGTGACCGCAAACACACCAAAGTGGCGTGGATTGGACAAACATTAAGATTGTGGACTGGCCTTCTCAAATTCCTGTCCTCACGGATATGGAAAACGTGTGGACTGTGTTTAAAAGAGATTCAAATGAAATCTGATTTATTTGGGGACAAACAGAATAATGTTCATAAACCAACACACACACACACACACACACACACACACACACACACACACACACACACACACACACACACACACACACTACCTTTGGTTTAGCTCTGGGTTTAAGCTGCTCCAGTTTTTTGGCAGCAGCTTCAATCGAGGCTGCAGCTCCTAACAGCTCCGTCTCAGCGATGACCGAAGGATCGTCCGGGTCGACCCACTCAGTGCCTGAAACCATAGACCAAAACCAGTCTAACACATCTGGACAACAACTTCAAACACCCACCAGACGTTTCTCCATTAGCACTCAACACACTGCACCATGCTGGACATGCAGAGACGAGGGACACTCACTTCTGAGCACAGAGAACCTCCTTCTCAAAAAAACAACACCATAAGAACAGGGGGTGGGGTGTGTATAACAGACTGCAGTCGATCAAGCGTGGAATGAGGATGCAGGAATGAGGATGCAGGTGTGGTCAGAACGCTACTCACCCTCGTCTGGTGCAAAAGAGGATTTAAAACAATATTTAATCAGAGATTTACTGACTGAACAGTTTCAACTCTTACATTCCGTAACATCTGTTATTTCATCCATGATTCTGCTCTGTTTCCCAGTTCAGTTCACACTGGAGTGACACACTGAAGCTGAGAGGACTGGAGTGATACACTCTCAAAGGCAGACACTCGATAGAGAGATAGAACTTTATTGATCCCTGGGAGGGTTCCCTCGGGGAAATTAAGGAATGTTAGAGGACGGGGTTTCATTACATGGTTATGCAGCCTGTTCTCCTGTAATCCGGAACCAAACAGGACTGATCAGAGCTTCAGGACGACCCCAGAATCCTCCAGGAGGATTGTCCACGATCAGTCTGTCTATCTGTCACAGAAACACACGCGAGAACTGAAGCGATTCTGTGAAAGACGTCCAGAAGGTCTGGTTAGGACTGTTGAACCCTGGACACCCTGAAATCTGAATGGAGGCATGATCAACAGCAGGTGGGTAGATGGCGCTCTCTCTCCACATCACACTCAGTGTGCTGGTCGGTACAGGCGTCCGTTAACCGCTGTATCAGAGCTGGGACTCTGCTCAGCGATGTCACAGAACGACGGCAGTTTGAAAACATACAGTGACGTCACAAAGTATCGAAAATAGTTGTCTGCACGTGTATCAGAGGAGGCATGAGCTCGTGCTCACCCTCCTAATCTCAGGAGCACGTTAGGTGAGGGGGGAGGTGTTTTGGGAATTGCACTTCCAAACTTCAGCAGGAGGTTTAGTTTAGTATTTTTATTATTTGTAGATAAATATCTTGAAGGTCTGCAATATAAATAAATTGGAGGATTTCTTTGATTTTGGGCAGCATCGCAGGACTGACAGAGCCGCAGTGACCGACAGCTGGACTCATCACTGAGAAAAAGGGCTTCTAATTCGGGCAGCTTCTTTTGCATTCTTGGAGTCCATTTTCCTTCTCATCCGAGCGAATTAATGAGGAACGCAGAGACGGATTGACCTAAAAGTTAAAGGAATTCAGATCTGGCTGCGTGCAATCAATTCCTTTCCTACCTTTCATGGTCTCCGCTGTCTGAATGAGTTCGGTAACGGCTGCGGCTACCCGTTTGGAGAACCAAGCCAACTGTTGCTTCTGCTCTGCTGTAGGCCTCTGAAGAACCTGTGAATGCACACAGAGATGATGCCTTACACACTTCATAATAAACCTGTGTACTGTGGGAAACAGTGTCAGCTCCTGTCTGTGCATACCTGCAGAACATGCTCCAGCAGCTCCAAGAACCCACTGGTGCAGTCTGTTCCATACAGGAGAGCTCTGCTCCTGACCTCTTCACTAACACCATCATGATATGCTGCTTGCTATGGCAGAGACATAAAAGACCCTTTAAAGTTCTCCCATACTGCAGAGTGAGGAACGTAAAATGGCCTCATGTCTTCACTAGTGGTCAGTACAGTATTTGGGGTCAGACACAACACCACAGTCAGCTGGATACTTTTGATTAGTGAAGAACATCTAATCAGCAGTGACTGTGTTGAGATTCAGGTGTGTTGGGTATGAGATCTCCAGATCTCAGATCTCCAGGACCAGGATCTGGCACCGCAAAAGTGCACCAGTATGGCAGGTGTGTGTGTAATGAGTGGAGCTACTTACACACAGCTCTAACAGCGAACACACACCTTACACGTTGTCAACATTTCGGAGATAACTTTGCGGCTGAGGTTGGCCGTCGAGATGACGTCGTCCTGTCTGGCAGAGTTTCCGGCGGCCACGGCTTTAGCTGTAGCTGTAGTGATGCCCTTGGTCATGCGAATGAACTCCTCAGGAGTGCTGAATTTCCCTGGAGCGTCTTTAGACTGGAAAACCTAAACGGGGAACAATTTCTGACTGTATTTATTTGACTGTTGGAATAACATCTGATTTCTGTAGTTTAACCCTAAACTCCAAACTCCAAAGGCCATATTTTAGCGCCGCTGTATGAATGATGTGTGAGTACGTGCAGGAACACCTCTCTGCAGCAGTGCAGTCACACCTACGTTACTCATCACCCTCCAAGCAGTGACAGTGTTCCATATTCTTACAGTGAGCTCCTGACGGATACACTCGATGGCGGCCTCCAGCGCTCTGGTGCCTCTAGTGGCCTCATCCTCCACTGCTTTCACTGTCTTCAGCAGAGACGTCACATTGGTCACCATCACCTGTTTCCCACAGACACAGGAGAGAGAGACAAGCTCCAACAGTCTGACAGTCCCAGGGAAAATAAAACCAGATCAAATTCCAGTCCCAGTCCCACAGCTCTGTCTCTCTGTTAGGGTGGCACGATATCAGAAAAAAAAGACTTATCAGTGATATTAAGAAAGACGATGATAATAATGCACACAGTGTCTCCAAGGTTGCAATAAAATGAACGATCTGATCTGATTCTGGTAGATCAGGAAAATAAGATCAGAACGTTTACGAGTATGAATTAATGTGTCTTATGAGACATTGCATGTCCTTCGATGTTGATTCTGAGATGATATGTTGTGAAGCTGAATCTCTGTTGATTATTAATGTAGACCAGTGATGAAGATGGCTTCACGAAGGGTCTTCACTGTCTGGAACTGATGTCTGTTTGAGTAAAGCATCCCAAAGTGTTGTCAATCGGATTAAGATCAGGAGAACATGCAGGATGGTCCAAAAGAGTGACATCATTGTCCTGGAAGAAGTCCTTTGTCAGGTGGTGTGAACGGCACCACTGTCCTGTTTAAAAGGCAAGGTCCTCAGTCGTGAGGAATGTCCACTGCACACCCTGACGTTCCACTGAAGGAAAAAGCAACACCCCCACGTACCACGTTCATGTTTCTGAAGCCCTTCTCTCGCAGGTGCTGTCTGATGAGCTGTGGTCAGCACCGGTAATGGATCCCAGTGGGATCCCGCAGCTCTGCCCTGGTCAATTGTTTTTAGGATCTTTTAAGAAATGATGGTCTTATTGAATCCAGCCTCAGCAGTGATGACAGTGTGAGAGACCTTGCTTATGCAGTCCTACCACGTTCAGAGCCAGTGAGCGTTTTTGCTTTTGCCATCAGGAAGAGCTGATGTTGTGAATAGTTGGCAGAACATTAGATGGAATCAAAAAGCTGCAGAGATTTTGAACTTTTGATCAGCGTTCAGCCTATTTCAGTTAAATTCTCCTATTTCTTCTATTAGTGCTGTGAAGCTCTACAGTAGAATAGAACTTTATTGACCCCTTGGCAGGGTTCCCTCCGGGAAATTAAGGAAAAGAGCTAAAGCCTCAGAGCTACTGGAAGGCAGCCGTCTTGCACAGCTCCAGGAAGTGTATCTACTCCGGACCTTCTTAAGATCCAAAAGTGTAACATTCTGTCTGGTCTTCAGATTTTGATCAGAAGTGTATTTTCCACAAAAAGAAACTTCTCATGAAAAGAATTTTACTTGTTAAGACTCGGAAGCTAATTTCATGATCCAGTCTGAGTCCAGGTGCAGTCAGTACCTTTGCTGCACTTTTGAGCTGGAACATGGACGGGTCCTCGGCCGCTTTGCCTGCTGCACACTTGGTGGCTCCAATGAGATCAGCTAAAGCTTTGGCAACATCTTTAACTGCATTGATCAGAACAACCTGCAGAAAGGAGAGATCGTCACTGATTCCGTCCTCTCCAGTCTTCCGTTTGTCATCCATCAACTCTCTTACAGTCATGAAACTGAATTCTGATTCCTGCTGACCCACCTGAGTCTCTGGGTCATCTGGTCCAATGCTGGCCGCTCCTAGTTTAACCACATCAGTGAGATGTGTGATGGTCTTGGCTGATGACTGGGCAGCCCTGGCCAGTTTCTCCGAACCGGCCGCAGCGCCGGACACCAGGTTTTTTGTGTCTTCCACCAGAACTTTAGCTGTCTTCAGAATGTTCTCCCTGAGGAACGCAAACAGCTCCGCACATCATTTCACAATTAATCAGACCCCTCGCCACATGCTGAGGAAACGGAATGGTCTGACTGAACGGGTGTTACCTGTGGTCAGCAAAAGAGTCTGTGTCCGTCTCAGTGTTCAGCGTTCCGGCCGAGGCAAACATGACCGTGGTGTCCAGGTCAGCGATGATGCCGGATACAGCACTGGCTGCAGTGATGCATGCCTGAGTCCCTTTATTACCTGCCTGCAAGGCAGACAACACCATCGACACCTTACACACACACACACACACACACACACAGTGATATATATATATGAATAAGTTTGTGTATGTAATAAAATGTGTATGAAGACTGAGTTTGTACGCATGTTCCTACAGTCAGTTCCTGTGAAATGGTCAAACTGGTCTGAAACGAACTGGTCTGACATACAGTTACGGAGTGAAGGTCTGTTAAAACATCGCTCTCGAAACAATGTCTCACGGTCTAATACTTATGGACCATGTCCAAATAACGATGGGTCTGGTGTCTTTTCAACCCTACCTTCTCAGTGACGACTCGTACAGACTCCATCAGCTCCCGCTTTGTGATGGAGTCAGATGGGCAGATCTGCAAAGCTCCGGCTTTCTGCACCAGTGCGATGCAGCCGTGTCCCAGCTCCTGCACCCGGGTCTTTATCAGCACACCGATCTGCAACAGCAGAGCTCACCAGTTACTCACCAGTTACTCACCAGTTACTCACAGTCACAACTGTTACCAAGTCTGAACCGAGTCACCAAGTCTGAACAGAGTTACAGAGTCTGAACTGACTCAATGGGTCAGAACTGTTACCGAGTCTGAACTGAGTTACAGAATCTGAACCGAGTTATTGAGTCTGAACCGAGTTATTGAGTCTGAACAGAGTTATTGAGTCTGAACCGAGTCACAGAGTCTGAACCGAGTTACAGAGTCTGAACCGAGTTATTGAGTCTGAACCGAGTTATTGAGTCTGTACCGAGTTATTGAGTCTGAACCGAGTTATTGAGTCTGAACCGAGTTATTGAGTCTGAACCAAGTCTGAACCGAGTTACCGAGTCTGAACCGAGTCACGGAGTCTGAACCGAGTCACGGAGTCTGAACCGAGTTACTGAGTCTGAACCGAGTCTGAACCGAGTCACAGAGTCTGAACCGAGTTATTGAGTCTGAACCGAGTCTGAACCGAGTTACCGAGTCTGAACTGAGTCTGAACCGAGTTACCGAGTCTGAACTGAGTCTGAACTGAGTCACTGAGTCTAAACTGACTCAACGAGTCAGAAGTGTTACCGAGTCAAAGGTTCTTTGGGGTTCTAGATTGCTGACGGTCGGAGTGTGAGTGAGGCAGAGAGAGAAAAGTAAAACATATAACTAAAGAAATAGAGGAACCTCCTCAGGCTCGGCGGTAGCAGCAGCGAGACGTCCATGCAGCGCCAGCTGACCATAGTCTCCTGTGACCTGAGATGCCAAACTGCCGAGTTCCTCCGGACCACTCACTGACTTTGTCATCTGAGAGTGAGACAGCAGAGAGATTAGTGAGGAGGACGGTCAATGTGCACACAGTCTGGAGGAGTTAAGCACTGCTCCTCACCATCTCTTGTACAGTGACAGCAATGGCTTTGGAGTGTTTCACCATGATGGTCTGGTAGTCCACAAACGAGCCCTCGGTCTCCAACGGACTCCCCTCACCCAACTACGGAGCAGAACACACACACCTCAGCAGATTTTACATCACACACACACACACACACACACACACACACACACAGTACACGGAATAGTTCACACTGCTGATGAATAATCTAAAACTTCATCAGGGTTTTACACAAATCCTAAAAATGATCTAATATTACCCTCCACCAGCTAACAAAGGAACCCAAGAGAACGTCTAAGCAACATTGACTAATGTTAATGTTCATGAGTCCACCATCAGGAGAACACTGAACAGTGGAGAGCAGGGCAGGATTGTAAGGAGAAGCTGCTGGTCTTCAAAAAGAACACTGTTGTTCTACAGTTTGATAAAGATCACATGGATGAACCAGAAGATACTGGAACAATGTTCTGTGCAGGGATGAGACCAAAATAGATCTTTTTGGTTGAAATGAGAAGCGTTATGTTTGGAGAAAGGAGAACCTTATCCCATCTGTGAAACGTGGTGGTAGTAACGTGGTTTGGGCCTCTTTTGTTGCATCTGGTCCAGAATGTTTTGGCATCTTTGATGCAACAGTGAATTTTGAATTATACCAGCAAATTCTAAAGGAAGATATCAGATCATCTGTCTGTGAGCTGAATCTGAGAGAACGTGGGTCATGCAGAAATTCATTGAACACACAAGTGGTTCTACCACAGAATGTTTAAAGAAGAGTGAAGTTAATGTTCTGGAACGGTCCAGTCAAAGTCCTGACCTTAATGCTGACCTCAGATTCAAAACCTTGATATTGGCCTAAAAGCTAGAGATTGACCAGCATCTCCGTTCATGATGACAATGGTCTAAACTCAATCTGTACCAAGAGCCCTTGGACTATCAAGTACAGCTCAGCTCAGAGTGTGAGGACTCTCTGGATTCCAGCCTCGAATACTAGGTGAGGATTTCTGAGTGAACAGCAAAGCACTGGATAAGGGCGTCTGTTAAATGCCATAAATGCTGTGAAGGAGCTGAAGCAGCAGTTGATGGAGGAAAACCACCAACATCACAGAGCTGAAGCTGGTTTGTGGAGGAATGAACTCAAATCAGTGCAGGACTGATCAACCGTTACGGAAACGTTTAGATACAGTTATTACTGCACAAGAGGAGACACAGCAGATACTGAAAGCAGGGAGTCACATACTTTTACCCTCAGATATGAAACACTGACCATCTTCATCAGTAAATACATGATCTGTGTGTGTGTGTGTGTGTGTGTGTGTGTGTGTGTGTGTGTGTGTGTGTGGCAATCTGATGAAGTGTTAGCTCACATTTATGTAGAAATATAGAAAAAATATAAAGGGGTCATAAACTTTCAAGCATCACTCAATAACAGGTAGACGACTGTGAAAAACTGAGCTGTAAATACGTTGGATTAGATTATTATGGGATTGTCTGCTGTTACCTTGCCAATGGCATCAGCAATGGAGTCCACCATACCGCCCACTATGCCCACCTCACTGGCAGCCTCATTCAGGGTCACCATTAAGTCATCAACCGCTTCCCTCATCAGCTGATTCGCTTCTGCTATGGCATCGTGGGCAAGGGTTGCCTGGTAACACGGGAAAAACATCATCACACTGTAGAAACCACGGACGAACCTCACCAACGTAACAGAGCAGCGCTGGGGAGGAGTTTCTAATGACCTACAGAAAGATCAGATCAGGATCTGTGTGGACCGGTCAGCTGAGCGTGAAAAGGGGAAAGTGAGGCACAGCTTCACAGCATGTGTAGAAGAATCACTGACTGTGACGATGAACTTCAGTTCAGGGATTATGTCAGTGTTATGCCTCCGTTAGAAACAGGACTGTGGGATTGAAGAACCCAGTCAGAGAAGATGAAGATGTTGTTGAGTCATTGATGTTGGGGATGTTTTAACCTTCACGCAGATTATAAAAGTCAGAGTGGATGTGATTGGACATTCATTTTGAGGGAAATATGATTTATTTTCGCCGACTGTTTTACTGTGATTGTAAATATAAACAGGTTTTAATTCAGATTGGAAATGTCTTCAGCTCTGCTCACAGTGATGCTCTTTCCTCTAAACCGTATTCAGATGATAGGACAGGGCCTGTGTTGTGGGAGGGATGATTGTGAAGTCTGGAGTTTGTTTGGGTGCTGCTGCCCGTCTGGCCCGGGACGCTGCTGTAATTCAATCTTAATGTCAGGGACATTTTCCTGCTGAACTAATGATAAATGATAAATGATCTGCACGCAGAGCTCTGTGGAAAAAACACAATCATAAATCACAAACCTTTGGGTTCCCGCCTCCCTCCTTAGCAGCATACAGCATCTGCAGGGCGGACTCAGCCAGGGTTTTGGTTTGGTCCAGAAGATTCAGCTGCTGCTGGTGTGGCACAATCTTAGAAGCCACGCCCACTGCTGCACTGCACAGCGGCTCAAAGTAAATAACGAGCTGAGACACCTGTGGAGAGAAGCTCTATGAGAAGATCCAGGTTTATGTGTTCTTCATCTTCTGTCTCATCACTGGATTTCTGTAACGCTACCGTGACTGTCAATCATCCTGGTCACTACCACTTCCCACCCACCAGCTACCACTCCCCTATCACACAGCCAATCACATCTTCTCAAACTGCTGCAGCGAAACCCTCAGAATCCATTATGTCAAAAAACAGAAACCAAAACAGTGGTGTTAGAAGTGATGGTGGTGGTAGTAATGGTGGTGGTGGTAGTAGTGGTGGTGGTGGTACTAGTGGTGGTGGTGGTGTTAGTAGTGATGGTGGTGGTGGTGTTAGTAGTGTCAGTTGTGGTGTTGGTAGTGATTGTGGTGTTAGTAGTGGTGGTGATGGTGTTGGTAGTGGTGGTGGTGTTTTTAGTAGGATGGTGGTGGTAGTAGTGGAGTTGTTAGTAGTGATGGTGATGGTAGTAAAAGTGGTGGTGGTGGTGTTAGAAGTGATGGTGGTGTTAGTAGTGGTGGTGTAAGTAGTGGTGGTAGTAGTGATGGTGTTGTTAGTAGTGATGGTGGAGGTATTAATGATGGTGGGGTGTTAGTAGTGATGGTGTGGTAGTAGTAGTAGTGGCGGTGATGGTGTTAGTAGTGGTGGTGGTGTTGTTAGTAGTGATGGTGATGGTAGTAGTGATGGTGTTGTAAGTAGTGATGGTGGTAGTAGTAGTGATGGTGTTGGTAGTAGTAGAGGTGGTGGTGTTGTTAGTAGAGATGGTGGTGGTGTTTTTAGTAGTGATGGTGGTAGTAGTAGTAGTGATGGTGTTGTAAGTAGTAATGGTGGTAGTAGTAGTGATGGTGTTGGTAGTAGTAGAGGTGGTGGTGTTGTTAGTAGAGATGGTGGTAGTAGTAGAGGTGGTGGTGGTGT
>CM067514.1:319173-325968 GCA_034509495.1 Acestrorhynchus altus | reverse complement strand
CACACACACACACACACACACACACACACACACACACACACACACACACACTCTCTCTCTGTCACACACACACACACACACTCTCTCTCTCTCTCTCTGTCTCTCCCCACCCCCCACACACTACACAGCTATTGTTTTCCCGTGTCTCAGTGGGGGCTGTGTGCCCCCTCATTAGGCCTGTGGGGGGGTATTAGTGTGCGTTTCTAATTGCTGATTAATGAGCATTTGGTTTTGAAACTCTGAACAGTGTTTCTACTGAACTGTCCTCTGTCCTGTGCCCTCGCCACGCTCTCTCTCTCTGTCTCTCTCTCTCTCTGTCTCTCTCTGTCTCTCTCTCTCTCTGTCTCTCTCTCTCTCTGTCTCTCTCTCTCTCTGTCTCTCTCTGTCTCTCTCTCTCTCTCTGTCTCTCTCTCTCTCTGTCTCTCTCTCTCTCTCTCTCTCTCTCTGTCTCTCTCTCTCTCTGTCTCTCTGTCTCTCTCTCTCTCTGTCTCTCTGTCTCTCTGTCTCTCTCTCTCTCTCTGTCTCTGTCTCTGTCTCTCTCTCTCTCTCTCTCTCTCTGTCTCTCTCTCTCTCTCTCTCTCTCTCTCTCTCTCTCTGTTCTGTATTCCTCAGTTTGGTCTACTGACCTAGTTTGGCCTAATCTGGGCACTGCTCTGTAATGTGTGTGTGTGTGTGTGTGTGTGTGTGTGAGAGTGTGTGTGTGAGAGTGAGTGAGTGAGAGAGAGTGAGAGAGTGTTACGCAAATGCAATCATCATCTGCCCTAAGCTTGTCATCTGCTGCCCAAAAACACAGATGGAACAACACAAAGAGCGACTGAGAGGAGAGAGACCGGAGGGAGAGACAGACTGACAGTCTGTTTTACACGCTGTCACCTACACTACCTGACTGTCCAAATATTTGTGGACACCCCTTCTAATCCAGCATTCAGCTACTTTTAGCTGCACACATTGTTGGCACAGATGTGCAAATGCACATACAGCTTGTCTAGTCCCTGTAGAGAAGTACTTCCAATAGAATAGGACCCTCTGGAGCAGATAAACAAACATGTCTCTATTGTCTCCAGCAGGTGTGGACTAGAGGGTATAAAGACCCCCAGCATTGAGCTGTGGAGCAGAACTGTGTTCTCTGGAACGATGGAGCTCCATCAGTACTTTAAGGATGAGTCTAGGAGTTGGTGGGTGGTGATTATCCAACATCCTGACCTCATTAATGCTCTACTTGATGTTGAATGCAATCAAATACCCACAGAAATGCTCCAGAAAGTCTTCTCTGGACAGTAGAGACAGTTACTCCAACAAAAGCAGGATAAACTGAACTGTGTTCTCTGGAATGATGGAGCTCCATACAGGACTTTTGGGATGAGTTGGGGAGTTGGAGATGAGGTGGGGGGGAGATCGTTCAACATCCTGACCTCACTAATGTTGCTGAATGCAATCAAATCCTCACAGCAATGCTCCAGAATGTAGTAGAAAGTCTTCCCTGGACAGTAGAGACAGTGACTCCAACAGAAGCAGGAGAGACTCTTTTTAAAGCCCCTGATTTCAGAAGAAAGAGTGAAAGTCACAGTCACATGAGAGAAACATCAGTTTCCTCAGGCCTCTCTCGCTGATTCTCGCTCACCTTTGCTCGCCCGTAGGTCACGGTCACTGCAGTAGATTCAGATAGATTCACTGACCAGCTGAGTGAGAGGTTTGCATCTCTGTAGATATCGTGGTGGAGGACTGAACTCGGATGACCCTCCTCGGAGCTGCTTGGTCCAGCCCAGGACAGAATGAGACGCGATGCATGTGATGGCCAGTTTGGCCCAAACTCAGTTAATTAAGTAATCAGAGCCTCAGGGGTTGGGTTTGCGAGCAGGGGAGCCATCTGTCTGTTCTATTACTCCAAATGTCGCTGAGAGAGGGATGCAGAACCCTGGATTTTAAACCGCGGAATGAAGGATGAATAGAATTCAAGTCTCGCCATATTGTTTCAGTAGTGCGTTCTTTATGTCTCCGAACCGACACTTCAGTTACAGGACAATCAAACAGTACTAATTACTGCAGCAACCCACAGAACTCTCATCCTGCACCACCTTACGGGTGGAGATGTTTAAGGACAGCGTCTGTGAAGAGATTTGGGAAGAATTCATAAAAGCATGGCTGGAATCATTAAAGGACCAAAATCAGAGAAATAATATAATACGCAGGCGTAAGAAAATATTGATACACTCGAGTATTGCGATATAAAATGGAATGATACTGTATCAATTCTGAAAAAGGTGTATTTTTAATTCACACGTTAAACCCGAAGCTGTGAAGTGTAGAAACTAAGGTAAAGATCCATTCCACGCTCCACTGAGTGTTATTTACACGGTACAGTTACGTATACTTTTCATTTGTGGTCAAATTGTGTCCAAGTACAACATGGAAAACAGTCCACTGACCAGAAACGTCCAGCCAGCAGCATCCTGCGGGCAGCGTTGTGTGAGCACGGACAGTCCGAGTGTTGTGCGCTTGAGCTTAATGTCGTGAACTGATGTCTCCTTCAGGATTTTCTGGTAGAGAGCAGAATTCAGGGTTAAAGCAGCAAAGCATCCCCAGACCATCACACTACCACCGCCATGTTTGACTGTTGTGTATCTGACAGACTGTAATAGACGTCTGTAGACAGATGGAATGAGGATCATACCTTCCAGAAAGCTGCACTTTTTCTTCTCAGAATATTTACTCAAAGGTCTTGTCAAATGTGAGACGGTCCTTTGGGGTCTTTTCGGTCAGCAGTGGTTTTCACACTCTCCCGTGTGCACCGTTTCTGTGGAATCGTGAACTCTGACCCTAACTGAGGTAATCGAGGCCTGCAGTGCTGTGGAGTGGTCAGTGTGCCCTTGGACTCATTTTGGTAGCTTTCCAAAAATGTGTTTAATCACACTCGTTCATTTTTTCTTCTCACTGTTCATCATTGAACGTCAGCGTTTGGTGTTTACTCAGGTCCCGACTCCTGATGCCAGTAGAGGAGGACATGAACAAAACCCTAAACTAGAGAAGAATCGGTGAGAAGGGACACGGAGAGAGTGAGTGTCTGTGGTCACCCTGCAGACCATTCTCTTTACCGCCTCACTGCACTAATGCCGTTCATATTCCAGCCGGTGATCTTGTCCTGTGCGCCGGGGCTGCGTCGTCTGAGGTCTTATCCCGTATTTGTCGTCCACTCGAGTGGACGCACTCATCGATATGCACCAATCTGATTAGGCTGAGTAGTGTCACGTGATGTGTACAGTGCCTGCGATTGGTCTTTGAGTTGTCTGGGCTGCTGATGACAGTCGTCTGCTGAGCTTCTTTATAGGGAACAGTGTTGTGTTTGTTTGTAGCTTTAACCTGATTTGAACTTCGTCATCATACTGCGTCTCACCTCACACGCTCGTGTCCGAATCAGGGTCGACTGTAATTCAGTGCACATTCAAGAACGAAAGGAGATCCGTAGAGAGAGGCCATTTGAGACTGAGAGTGAGACGTTCAACCAGAACAGAGCAGAAATCACAGTGGCAGGTGAGCTGGTTCCCTGTCTTACACAGTGAATCCAGGGGGAACCGGACCCCGCCTTCCCAGTCGGACAGAACCACCCCAAACCCAAACCCACCCCAGGTTGAACGAAGCTAATGGAGATGAACGACAGTCTGGAATTCTAGAACTGCAAAGAGCTCCTGTGTGATCAGAGGAGCTGATAGAGTGGACAGAGAGGAGAAACATGGAGGTGGTTGTAACGTTATGGCTGATTGACGGTTTCAACCATATCAACCAATGTTTATTTTTTGTCTTTGGTCTTTTTCAGATGCAGCTGTAACGAAGAAGACTCACACATGTAAGTACCTGCAGTGTCACTAATGTGAAGGTTTCCACTCTAAAGTCCCAGTTTTCCCAGTAAAACCAGAGCAGTGTGATTGTAATGAATTCCTGTACAGTGAATAGATCATCCGGCAGTGTTCTGGAGATGCACTAATAAATCACGTAATAACCGATTGATAACTGATCATTAAAGTCTTGAACAGCGATGGATTGTCAGCGTACGCTGCTCGTGCCTTTGAAGGGTGTGTGACAGAGTTGCTTCTCTCTGAAGCTCTTTGATGTGAGTGGATGAGCTGATTAGTATCAAAGGAGAAGCGACTGTAGGAGGACGTTATCTTCCTCATCTAACTGCTGATCTGAGAGAATCCGTAGAATGGGTTCTGCGCTTCAGTCTACAGGCGTTAATCAGGGTTCTGCTTTTATTTCCGATACCACGTCTGTTTTCATGCAGACACAATCCGGAGACAACTCCGGTACAGAGGATACACACCCTGAGAAATCTGATCATGGAGCTAAAATCCACTCTTTAACTGATTATTAATCAGATTTCTAGAGACAGAGAGAGAGAGAGAACACTCACTGACGTACAGGAGCTGCAGAAATGGCTGTATTCTGGAACGGAGAACTGAAGGACGTGTGGGACTGCAGTTCTGTAGTGAGTGAAGATGAAGGTGATCAGGATCAATAACTGATGATAACTGTATCTGATCTGATCAATATTTATTGATCTACTCATACAGAAGTGGTGTCTCTCAGGACGGCGTCGGGTTTAACGCAACACGCCAGACGTCTCTGCATGGAGGTGTAGAGGTTCCTAATGGTGTCCTGTGATGATCCATCCCATGCAGCTTGAATGTTCTCACTCAGTTCTGCAGATGGTGTGGTAGGGGTGGAGTGTTGATAGAGCGTCCAATAGTGTCCCACACATTTTCATGCTACCACATGATCTTGGTGCAGGACTCAGAACTGAAGACGACCTGCTACTATTCTGAGTGACTCCATGACAGTCGGACTATCCGACTATCCGTCAGTTCTCCCTTTCCGTGCTTTGTGTAGGTCTCCCAGATCCTTCATGTTGCTGGTTCGTCCCTTCTTCTATTCAGTGCCACCAACACTGTGCTACAGTAATATGGCTCATAGTAATATGCGGTTGTGATATGGCTGCAGTGCGTTAATCCCACTTTCCTTATATGGTCAGTCAGTACAGAGATAATGCCCACTCTCGCTTATGTCACACAGCCGAGCATGAGACTGAATCATTAGTGTGTGTGTGTGTGTGTGTGTGTGTGTGTGTGCGCGCGCATGCGCGTGCAGTGTTTTGCTGTTTGTCTTGGAGACGCTGGACACATCACAGCAGCTGGGAGTGTGTAAGGCATGTCTGATCTGGTCAGTGAGACAGCTCATGTTCAGAAATGACGCTGAATGCCACATGTCCCGCGAATCCCCCCTCGAATCGACATACACATAACGTGATCTGGAGTCAGACAGTCTCTCGTATTGTTGGTACGTCTGTAGAGCAACAGTCCAACTCTCTGATCTCAAGTCAGATGCCACTCCTAGTCTCCACTCTTCCTCCTCCTCCTCCCGGCTCTGAAACCCGAGGCCTGCAGAAGCAGCTCTGGCATTTCTGCAGTTATCAACCCTCGGTGAGGCACAGCGAGAGGGAGTGCGGTCACCACACTGACCTGACAGTGCGAAATATCCAACCTCCAACACCGTAAAACAATGAAATAAAAACCTTTACATTGTGATATAATAAAGAAAAGATATTTTATTACAATCATTCTTAGGAAATGTCTGAGGGCATGTTTACAGTGTATTGCTATAAAATACTATAGAAACACTGTAAAGTTCAACAATGCAAAACAGTGTAGACATACTGTGAAATTCTACAGAAGTACTTAGTAATACTGTATAATATTGTAAAGTACTGTATAAATACTGTGGAATTCTACAGAAACATTCACACTCCTACAGGAATGTTGTAACATTGTACACTCACAATGTGACGTCGTTTCCTCTGAGTGAGTAGTAGAATAGTTACTTCATCATTTCTTGCTCTTGGGCTCCCCCTACAGTCAGGAAGTGTACCATGCACTCCTTGCACGTGCATTTGCGGACGAGCTGAAAGATACAGACGTGTGACTGAAGGTGAGAGAATCATGTGGACTAATATTACAGGATTTACACTAATCCGACCCGGGATTCGGAGCGTTACGCTCTTCTGGAGAACGCTGTTCTCCCCGTTAGTGGAGCATCAACATGTTCATGAAGCTGCTGATTTAAAATGCCACAGAATGTTGGATTAATGCCCTTCTCTACGTGTTTTAAATCATTTACGATGTATTTTAATTCATTTAAATTTCTGCCACAGAATTAGCTTTGACTGATGTAATCTTCAGAAGCGTCTCCAGGCCTGGGCTTTATCTTCTCATTTTTTAATGAGCATTGAACCACCCCCATCCCACCCCCTGGGGGAGCTAAAACCATCACTGGGGGACACTTCCCCTGGTTAAACGACGGAAATCAGGTGGGCGCTGGGTATCTGCATGGTCAGGTGACTCCCCTGCTCCCAGTTTGAATCCAGTATATATTTTTATAGTAATGCAGTTTAATCACAGCTGTGCTAAAGATTATGAACCGCAGAACTGCAAGGTTGTGTTGGATTGAAGAATTGTGGACAATAGCCATTTATTTGATAACGGGTGACAGTTACATTGACAGAGTATGGGGGGGGGGCGTCATGATGTAAATATGAGTGGCTCGTTTCACAGAAAGACTCCACACAAACAGCGTAACGCTAGCTAAGTTAGCCAGAGACTAGTAATAAAATGTACTGAACAGAGTCTGAGCTGAGTCTGAACAGTACTGAACAGAGTCGGAGTCTGAACGGAGTCTGAGCTGTACCGATCTGAGTCTGAGTCTGAGCTGTACCGATCTGAGTCTGATCTGAGTCTGAGTCTGAGCTGT
>CM067514.1:304173-309173 GCA_034509495.1 Acestrorhynchus altus | reverse complement strand
ATATTTTTCTCTTTAGCTCAAATTGAGAGTATTCCCTGTAAGATCTGCGGTGATAAATCTTCAGGAATCCACTATGGAGTTATCACCTGTGAGGGCTGTAAGGTAGGAGGACATAATCACTGCTGCGCCACTAAACACTGCATCTGTATTAATATAGAACACACATCCCTTCTAATTCAGCTACTTTAAACTGTTCCCATTGCTGACACAGATGTGCAAATGCACACACAGCTGGTCTGATCCCTGTAGAGAAGAACTGCCGATAGAATAGGACTCTCTGGAGCAGATAAACAAACATGACTCTATTGTCTCCATGTCTAATAGCAGGTGTGGACTAGAGGGTATAAAGACCCCCAGCATTGAGCTGTGGAGCAGTGGAACCGTGTTCTCTGGAATGATGGAGCTCCATCAGGACTTTAAGGATGAGTTGGGGAGTTGGAGATGAGGTGGGGTGGAGATAATTCAAAATCCTGACCTCACTAATGTTGCTGAAGCAATCAAATCCTCATGACAATGCTCCAGAATGTAGTAGAAAGTCTCCTCTGGACAGTAGAGACAGTGACTCCAACAGAAGCAGGAGAGACTTCTAATGCCCTTGATTTCAGAAGAGTCAATGAGCAGGTGTCCCAATACTTTAGTCCATATAGTGAATTTGTTCTCAGCTACAGAACAAATGTCAGTGTAGTTTGTCTCTGCTTGAGTCAATGGAAAAGAAACTTCACCAATTTACAGTGTAGTCACTTAATCCTCCCATCTCTCTCTCTCTCTCTCTCTCTCTTTGTCTCTCTCTCTCTCTGTCTCTCTCTCTCTCGCTCTCTGTCTCTCTCTCTATATCTCTCTCTCTCTCTTTTGTCTCTCTCTGTCTCTCTCTCTCGCTCTCTTTCTCTCTCTCTCTCTCTCTCTTTCTCTCTCTGTCTCTCTCTCTGTCTCTCTCTGTCTCTCTCTCTGTCTCTCTCTGTCTTTCTCTCTTTCTCTCTCTGTCTCTCTCTCTCTCTCTCTCTCTCTCTCTCTCTTTCTCTCTTTCTCTCTCTCTCTCTCTCTGTCTCTCCCTCCCTCCCCCGGGTCTCAGGGGTTTTTTCGCAGGAGTCAGCAGGGCGCTGTGTCCTACTCTTGTCCTCGTCAGAAGAGCTGCCTGATCGACCGCACCAGCCGAAACCGCTGCCAGCACTGTCGCCTACAGAAATGCCTGGCAGTGGGCATGTCACGAGATGGTGTGTACCCGTCTCATGCTAGCTAGTGGTGTGCAGTACAACAGTATGTTATTATTGTGACACTGTAGGCCTACAGTTTGATTTCCTGAGTTTATCGTTAGTACTGGGGGGGACCTGGGCCTCGTAGGTCTGCTTTAGGCATCGGTTCTACTCAACATATACAGATCAATTCCTAGAGGTGGGTAATCCAGGTCCATACAGTGTGTACAAATGTCAGATGGTTAGAACTTCCACGAACACCTTTGACTAATATATATATAAACATCTGGACATTTGATCTTCACTGTAACTACACCGAGAGATGGAGGCGATATAACTAAACACACACAACATCTGCATCTACAACCTTCTTTCTGAAGACCTCAGAGAGCTTTTTGGATCTGACCGTGATGATCCCACTCACTTCAACAATCAAGAGCAAACCAGACTAATGTCTGAGGTTTAAATAAGTCCTCCGAACTCCTCTCTAACGACGCTGCTCCCATTCTTCTCACTTTCTTGGTGTAATGTTAAGCTGGCAGCTGCTTGTTATACAGTGAGATGATCAATGAGTGGAAATTACCTAAAACCACTTGGAATTAAATATTTTTATTTGATGTCCATCAGATGTTTTGAAGGTTTGAACTTCTTGTAGAGCTGTCAAACAAGGATGTTGCATAACAGAGCCAATAGGTCAAAACAGAAATCGGTTGTTTGTCGGGTGGAGCTGCATTAAATCCCCTCTGCTCTAATGAATTACTGCAGCTGTTCTAAAAGTTATATTTACACCAACCACAGCGATCAACAAACAAACAAACAAACAAACAAACAAACAGTAAACAGAACAGTGAACACAATCCTGTGGTTTGGACTGCTTTAATAATTACTTCCCATTTTAAGAAAGAGAACTGGAAGCGTTTTACTTAAAAGTGTGTGTGTGTGTGTGTGCATGTGTGCGTGCGTGTGTGTGTGTGTGTTCATGTGTGTGTGTGTGGTTTTTCCTTCACAGCGGTAAAGTTTGGCCGCATGTCAAAGAAACAGAGAGACAGCTTGTTTGCAGAAGTTCAGAGGCACCAACAGCAGCAGCAAGAGAAACCGGAGGAGGAGCCGGAGGAGGGGCGGGACCCACCACCTGGAGAGGCGGAGCCATTGACACCCTCTTACACCCTCACTAACAGTGGGCTTACAGAACTACCTGATGACCTTGGTGGTTATGTGAATGGTCACACTACAGACGACGTGAAGGCGGAGTCTGCGATTGGTGGATTCTATCTGGACATTCAGCCCTCTCCTGACCAATCCGGTCTGGATATGGATGACATTAAGCTGGAACCGGTGTGTGATCTGAGTCCGGAATCTGGCCTAGACCCGTACAGCTGTTACAGCAGTGGAGACACATCCCCCACTGATACCATGAGTGAATTGGGTAAGACACACACACACACACACACACACACACACACACACACACACACACACACACACACAGATATAAAGCTCTAGTGTTTAGTGACTTATTTTTTTCTGCAACAGTCAAAACAAATGTTCTGTCTAGAAGATTTAGTGGTTTCATGGTTTCATGCATCTACAGATGTGCTGGAAAGTTTGTGACCCCTTTATAATATTTCTGCATAAATTTGAGCTAAAACTTACTGATGAAGATGATCAGTGTTTATATCTGTGAGGGTGAAAGTCTGTGACTCTGCTTTCAGTATCTGCTGTGTCTCCTCTTGTGCAGCAATAACTGTATCTAAACGTCTCCGTAACGGTTGATCAGTCCTGCACTGATCTGAGTTCATTCCTCCACAAACCAGCTTCAGCTCTGTGATGTTGGTGGTTTCCTCCATCAACTGCTGCTTCAGCTCCTTCACAACATCTCTACTGGATTAAGATCAGGACTCTGGTCCTGAATCTCCTCCATTTGTACACAATCTGTCTGTCTGTGGATGGGTGGAGTCCAAAGTCTTCAGAGATGGTTCTGTAACCTCTTCCAACCTGATGAGCATCAGAGCTCCTCAGAAATCTCTTTCTGATTACGATTCACTTCCATAAATCTGAAGATCAGATTTTAAAGAACCTTGTTCTTTAAATTAAACAGGACACGCCCTCTCACAGTCTGATTGGCTCTCATTGATTGAAAACACCCGACTCTGAATTTCACCTTCAGATGATCTGCTGGTTCTAAAGGTTCTCATACTTTTACCCTCTCATAAAATGAATTACCCTCAGTAAATAAATGACCCTAACCCTAGTAATAAATATGCTCTCCATGTTTCAGATCACTCGCGTCTGATCACACACTCACACGTTCGTCACGGAGCAGCTTCTCGGAAGACTCAGTCTGTTTGGTCCAAGAGACAAACTTGTTTATACAGACATCCCATAATATTTACTCACTGGTCTGAATCTGAATTGCTGCTAATGAGCTCTTTCTCAGAGGACGTGATGGACAGCTCAGAGGTTTGCGGTAGCAGTGGGCAGTGAACTCGGCTCCGTGTCTCATTTAAACATGTCACCAGTAATTAGTGCCCCGTCACCACAGGCCAATCAGCACACAGCGGGGCGCTCAGCAGGGAGATCGACCAGTCAAATCCCTCCTGACTAAAACACTCATTACGGATCAGAACGGTCTTCCTCTTTTCTCTCCTTTCACACAATTCAGGTGGAGATCAGTGAAGCCATCAAAGGAGATTCAGAGCGAAGATGAGACTGATTTTACCAGTAAACTGGAACGTTATGACCACCTCCTTTTTCTACATTCACTGTTTATTCTGCACTCACTCTGACGTGGTGCTGGTGTGTTAGTGTGTGTTGTGCTGGTATGAGTGTATCAGTTTAAACACTGTGTCCACTACTGTCCACTCTATTAGACACTCCTACCGAGTGTCTCCACCTTGTAGATGTAAAGTCAGAGACAGAAGATCATCTGTTTCTGCACAGTTTGTGTTGGTCATCCTCTAGTCCTTCATCAGTGCTCACAGGACGCTGCCCACAGGACGCCGCCCACAGGCTGGACGTTTCTGGTTGGTGGACTGTTCTCGGTCCAGCAGTGACACTGAGTGTTGATCCACTCGTACCAGCAACACACACTAAAACACCACCACCATGTCAGTGTGACTGCAGTGCTGAGAATGACCCACCACCCACATCATATCTGCTCTGTGGTGGTCCTGTGGGGTCCTGATCATTGAAGATCAGGGATGATATCAATGAGTAAGGAGGTCATAATGTTATGGCTGGTCAGTGTTTATTAGTGGTATATAATACAGATTTGCAGTTGCTCAAATAAATGTTTAACACTGTCATTGAACCTAAAATGTCTTTAAACCACAGTTTTCTGTGAGCAGAATGGAGACTGTGTGACTGTAAAGCGTCTCTGTGACTCTTCAGTTGTGAAGAGAGCTTTACAAATAAATGCTGATTTGATTTGTTTCAACAGAGCATCTGTCCATGAACATCTGTAAGTCACACATGGAGACGTGCCAGTACCTGCAAGAGGAGCTGGAGCCCAGCAAGTGGCAAACTGTGCTTCATACTGACCTAGAAGCTTACCAGAAGAAGGTGTGTGTGTGTGTGTGCATGCATGTGCGTGCGTTTGTGTGCACGTGTGTGTGTTTGCGCGTGTGTGTGCATACTCGTGTGTGTGTGTGTGTGCATGCATGTATGTGCCTGCGTTTGTGTGTGCATGCTCGTGTGTGTGTGTGTGTGCATGCATGTATGTGCCTGCGTTTGTGTGTGCATGCTCGTGTGTGCGCGTGCGTGTGCGTGCGTGTGTGTGTGCGCGTGTGTGTGAACGCGTGCGTGTGTGTG
>CM067514.1:206673-299173 GCA_034509495.1 Acestrorhynchus altus | reverse complement strand
TGACAGCACTACTAGACTTCCCTCTGAACTGAAGACGTGGCGGTCGTCTGTGGAGAGAAGATTGGAATCTTAAGTGGACTCCTTTAGCCAGCACCAGCCTGCTCTGCCATCTCTGTATTTTCCCAGCTCCACTGTCTACACAGATATGAGTTCATACAGAAGGAGGGAGGAGGCCATCTGCTGGAGGGGAAAAGTGGTGCACTAATCGTCAGTGTTTATGGCCGATTCTGATTTGTTAAACCACTTCAGTTTTTGTAAGATAATATCACTGACAGTCTTCAGCGTACAGTAAGAGCATTTCAATTCACTTTGTCTTTTTTTAATTTGGTTTACTCTGTTTGCATCATGAAATTGTGAGCTAGGTTACGTTCACATTACCAGGCTGAAGTGGCTGAAATCTGACACAGATATGATTCTCGGGGCTGTGTGGACACAGCCAGTCTGATCTTTTCAAATCATGTTGAAATAACGTAGGATATGTTCAGACACATTTGTTGGTTAGATCAGATCTGTTGAGATGACTTTCCGCACTCGTGTTTGCAAGGGATCAGATTGGATTTGTATCTCCAGACGTCCCAAATCTATCTGCTTGGGTTGCTGTGGTAACAACATATAGGCACCAGTAACTACAAAGTCACGCGATTCTCAGGCACATGCCGGAAGAGCAGGCGCTCTTCTCGGATCCCTGCACTTCCATCACTTCCGATTTGATATGATCATAGTTTGTTACATTGTGAGTGATGCAGACTACAATTTGGGTTTCCAGACTGAGACCCCTCTTCACAAATCTGATTCGAATCACATTTCAAACCGTCTTCAGATGGGATCTGATGAACAAAAAACAGATTTCTTGTGGTTCGGGTACAGTGTAGATTTGGGCTGGCATTCTGAAGATAGCCTTTCCTACATGTTCCTAAATCTGACCCTTCTGTTAGTGGATAAGTGAATATGATTGGTCAGATTGGATTATGAGGAGTATGAGCTCAGAGTGTTTGGCTCAGTGCTGCATAATTACCCTGATTTCTGGTTTGCTTTATACACTGTGCACAGATTTCCACATCATGGTGGGCTTCCTGACTAGCACATAAACCTGCCTCCAGTCATGGCATAACCAACAAACTGATTGGCTCTTTTTGCTGAAGGGTGGGGCTTTGTCTGTAATCAGATTCCAATTCACTTCCATTCATATTTGAACCAGTGTCTGTTTTCTAATTTATAATGTCTCTGTGGAGACAGTGGACATGAACTATCACTGTACACACGTGCGCTGATTCAGGGACAGATTCAGTCACATCATAAACAGATACGGGTCACTTATGCTGTGTTCAAGTGGTGTGTGAAGCTGGTAAATACAGTTCGTCCCAGTGCTTTGAAAACGTACTCATATCTCTTGAACTTTTCTACAATTTTTCACGTCACGCCACAAACCTAAATGTGTTTTGGGGGGATTTTATGTGACAGACCAACACAAAATAGCAAGTTACTTTAAAGTGATAAGAAACCGATTCGTAGTTGTTGAACATTTTAGTCATTAAACATCTGGAATTTGTGGCATTCATTTGTATTCAGCCCCCGAGAGTCAATACTTTGAATCAGAATCAGAAATAGAGGGAAATTGCAATTGTTACAGTTGCACCCATTTATATAAACATATTAAAAATAGACTTTGTAATATATACATATTAAAACTGTTACTGTTCAAAAGAGGCTGTAATAATAAATGAGACGTCCTGTGTAAAGCAGTTCAAAATATTGATAATCCTTTACAACCACAATAAGAACATCCGAGGTAAATATTATGATCTGAGTCCAACAGCTTAGTATTTCTTGACAGACAAACATGTTCTTGGTAATATGAGCAGAGTGACACCAGCAAGCCCTCCTCTGCGCTTACCGCTCTTGGTGTCGGCTCAGTCTGAAAGCCAACTGATGGAAAGGTCATCTGGAATATCCTGGTGTAGCCATGTCTCCGAGAAGCACATCGAACTACACTCCCGATACTCCCTCTGACTCCGGCCTTATGCTGTGAGCTCGTCCATCTTATTAGCCAACGAGGTCATGTTGCCCATAGTGACTGAGGGGAGATGGGGCTTATTTCCCTTCTTCTCCTTAAACCCTTCGTCCTCTCATCCTTGCGTTTCCCTCGTGCTCTTTCGTTCCTCCTCTCCTCAGGAAAGTTAGATATCCTGGCTGCTGTGCTGGTCTAGGCCCAGGAGAGTGAAAGAAGCACTTTCACAGTGAAAAAACAGACCAAAACTCTACTTGCATGTTTCAAGGCAGAGCTTCTTTAAGTTGTCTTGTCAAACCAAATATAATTTTAGAAGGATGAATAAAAGTTCGAAAGAAAAACACGGAGCACTGCAACAGGCTGCACACACGGTTCTGCACACGTGCACTTTGTAGGACCACCTCTGTTGGAGTCTGTCTCTACCAGCTTTCTGCCCAATTCGTCTTTACAGTTCATGCTCAATGAGATTGGATGGAGCTCTGGCTGTATGTTCAGAGTGTCCTGCTGGAAGATGAACCTCCACCCCAGTCTCCAGTCTTTCCTCCTGGTTTTCCTCCAAGATTGTCCTGTATTTAGCTCTATCCATCTTCCCATTAACACTAATCAGTTTACCCTGCCACTCTTCCATGAAGGCCAGATTTGATTCTCTAATTAGTGCTCTCCTTCCCTGGGCTGTGAGTTTAGGTTTGCAGTTGTGCCATACGTCTTCCATTTTCAGATGATGGATTGAACAGTGCTGTGTGAGATATTTGTAGCTTGGGATTTTTTTTATGACCTAACCTGCTTTACCCTTCTCCACAGCTTCATCTCAGACCTTTCTGGTGTTCCTTAGTTCTCACAGTGCTGTTTGATTACTAATGTTCTCTAAACGTCTGGGTTCTTCACAAAACATCTGCAATTCTACTGAGAATAAATTACACACAGTAGACTGTATTGACTGATGATTCTGAAGGCAGTTGCTCAGATGGGATTTTATTTAGGGGTCTCAGTGAACGGGGGGTTTAATACACTTCCAGATTTGTATTTATTAAATATTTTGAAAACAATGCATCATTTTCTTTTCTGTTCACAGAACTTTGTGTTGGTCTGTCACATAAAATCCCAATAAATTGCATTTTGTGGGAGTAACGTGCAAAAATGTGGAAAAGTTCTAGGGCTATGGAAACTTTTTTTAAAGCACTGTACGAAAGGGAAACTCGGGACTCTAGATGTCCTTCATTCAGTATTTTATAGTGTTTGTGGATGAGTCTATGGTCAGTGGGTAGACCTTTGGACAAACACCTGAATGGAGGTGTGGTAATTATAACTTTCAGCTGGCACTTGAACACAGCATTACATATATTAATGTAAAAACTGCCGAGATTCGTTCAGTAGTCGTAGAGGATTCTAAAGAATGATTAACTGCATTTGGTCAGATTCTGTTAGTGCACCCTTGCTTTAGAAAGTGCAATTCTTTGTTCTGAACCTCAGCAGTGGAGCTGTTAATGTCCAACGTTGGTGCAAATGCCGCAGCACGATGTCTTCTTCACCCCCTTACTGATGTGCTGTAAGCTGGTGTGAAACATGGTCTCCTAGCCTTTGCAACCCTGTAAAGTCTGAGATCAAACTGGACTTTCTGACAGTATGAGTGAAACATGTATGAACTTGAGTACCCAACAAAAGTAGCACTTTGTGTTTTCCCAGCAATAACCAGTATAAAATCCCTATGTTGAACTGGTGTGGATGATTTTGTTGTAATCAGAGATCTATGAAGTCTGGACTGTGTTTCATGACTGTATTTAGAGGCCTGCTCCTTCTGTTTGTATCGTGCCATAGTGGAAGTGTCTGTAGATGTGTGTTTATAGCTGAGCTGAGTGAGAATCTTTGAGATGCATGTTAACATTCCAGGTCGGAGTGGGATCTTGATGACATTTGGAGATTTGAAATATTTGAAGTTCCTACCCTCCCCCAGATTTTGTTCAGGACTTTATAATCTTATGCTACAACTCCTCAGGGATGAAGAGAGGAGGGGTGAATGCTCCAGCTTTTCATTCTCACATTAGTAGTGCATCCAAAAAATGGAATATTGTGAATTTCAAAAAGGTAAACAGTCATAAATATTAGTCTTTATATTTTTATTGTTTTAATGTCTCCACAGGATGTCCTGCACATATCGCTGTCCCTCGTATCACTAGTAGGGGTGACTGACTGTTGTATGCAATGGTCCCCAGATCATCACACCAGCAGTTGAGGCATTTTCACTCCACAGCAAAGACAGAATTGAAGCCCCCATACTCAAACCAAACTGTCATCAGAACCTGGATTCAGCAGTAAAAGCAATACGGTTCTAACCATAGAAGTCCAGGTTTCTCGTTCACAACACCACTGCAAACAGGCAATGGTGGCTTGGTCAGAACAGCCTAAATGACAATAGTTCATCAAAACAACCATCCTGCTCCTCAGTCTAATGATGCTCCTCCTCTCAAAGTCTGTCAACTGAGAAAAACGTCTTTAAGTGTGTCGTAGAGACAGACAATGTATAATACATGTATAACAGTCAGCAGTGTCTCACCAAGAGGTACACTACCCAAAAGTAGCTTCTGAGAGCCTTTTTATGGGGCAGTGGGGGACGCACTTCACGGCCCCTTGACCAAGAGTCTAATCAGCCCACACCTGTAGTCATTTCTATATCTGACTCAGACACAAGCTCAGGCTGTTTTGCAGGAATCTGACGATACCATGTTTATTCTAAACGGATCGTTTATTTGTCAGTGAGTTTATTTCCCCTCGGTTGTAATCAGACGTGGATAAACCACATCCAGAAAGTAAAGATCCCTGGATTTTTGTGTGACTGCCTGGGCAGCTCTGCCTGTAATAAATATAAAATATGAAAGTTTATGAATTAAATTATGAACACATACTTTATTCATGATATTTGATGTATTTGAGGTGCATTACTGCTCCAGTGTTTAATAGTTGCCCCAGTTTTGCACATTTTGTTTTTCACTGTGTTCACTCTTGTTCTTTTTCAGCCCTGTGTCTGCAGTCATAATCCTACTGCGAAAACCTGGTTTGACCCATTGAACTTTTGGTCCATGTGACGTTAAAGCAATAGGCCTGTTTATCTAAAAATGCCAATCAGTCTCATTGTGTTTTGTAAGGGCTGGCACTGCAATATGTCTACTGTTGTTACTAGCATCAGTTTTTGTGAAAGACAATCCATTGAACATTTGACCTCATAAAATGGGTATATTCGGGAAACACTCAGGGATCCTAATGTGCTATTGTGGAGAGAAGAGAAACCAAATGAGTAGCAGTACTGCAGTATGATCACTGTACTTGCAGATCGGAAACGCTGCCGAATTGGGGAAGATCAGGGTCAGCACAGATTTAGTATATTTATGAAAAGTTCGCCAAATCCTGAATGAAAAGCAATAACGGTAACAAGGTATTACTCTTGTGAATGAAAATTGCATGCAATCGCTTTAAACACAGAAGCTGTGTTTTTTTTCATTTGGTGTGTTTAATGACTCTCTCCGTGTGTTTCCATCAGTTGTGTTTTCCTCAGAGACCTGAAAGCGTCTGTGTGCTTCTCTTGTCGAATATTTTATCCGGAATAGTTTATAGACTCATGTTTTTTCAGTGACTGACATCACAGCTGATGGGTGTTGATGGAGTTGATTACAACATTGATTTTAAGGTGTTTAATGATCCTCGTTGTTATGAGTCCATACAGATGACCAGTACATGTTTATGATCTTGCTGAGCTGTAATGTGTATGGTTATGTTTGTGCTGGTCCAGAGGACTGGTATCTTCTTTTTTCCATGTGCCAGTTGATTTTTTTGCGAGTAGTTGTTCTGTACTCCGAGCAGTATTGTAAATCTCTTTGACTGGTTTTGGGCATGAGCACTTAATCTTTCTGTATATGTACCTGTTTCAGTATCACAGTAATATGGTCTTTGTACGGTTCTCTCATTTTTCACAGGTAAAAGACCAAAACTTTTGTATGACATGCACGCCATGATATGCTGGTTTGTGAGTAATATTTAATAATTTGAGTACATCAGCATTTGTATTAAATACTTAACTCACCATAAAGGAATCTACTTTTACCTCTGGGTTCTTTTCTGTCATTTTCAGATGAGCAAATTTTTGTTTTGGTCCCTAAAGCACTCTTGATTTTGAGCCCTCTAGCAATAGTCTGTTTCTTCCCTCTAACTGTAATGAATTGGTTGTTTTGTATATAAACACCTGTAATAAACCTGATCTGAATGTTGTGAAGGTGTTAGAAAGCTGAGCTCCTCAGTGGCTTTTCTGAAAGGCGCATGTCACACATGGTCAGATAGTGTGCTGAATGTGCTGATAGTAATAAAAATCCCATGGATGGAAACATACCTGCACATTGGTCTTTTTTCAGCTCTGGTAATCAAACCCACCTAGAATTAAAGTAATACTCAAGTGGTTTTAGGCTCAAAGGAGGTAGATTTAGTCTCAACATTGTAAAGGATGCTTATCCACACACGTATCTCTGTCAAGGATTCAATCAATCAAATGTTATTTTATAGAGCTTTTTACAACAATTAGTTGTCACAAAGCAGCTTTACAAAGATCTGGGTCCGAGCCTCAAATGAGCAGCCAGTGGGCAAACAGTGGCAAGGAAAAACTCCCTCAGACTTGGAAGAAGAAACCTTGAGAGGAACCGAGGCTCAAGAGAGGAACCCATCCTCCTCTGGTCGACACCCGAGAGCATAAACAACGGCACAATACATGGGCATAGAAAAGTAGAACAGAAATGAAATAAAATAAAAGGATTCAAGGTTCAAGGTTTGTTTGTCATTCACATGGTTATACACAGGACAACATGCAGGGAAATATTTATTCACGATATTTATCTTCACACACAAATCAATAAAAGTAGAGAGAAGGTAAACAAAATTAATGTATGAGATAAAAATATGTTGTAGGAAGAAAAATAAATATAAAAAACATACTGGAATATACAAGAATATATGAAGGAGTCCTTACCTCATGCTGTGCAAGACTGCTGCCTCTCCAGTAGCTCTGTAGCTTCTCACCTTTCCACATATTGCTTTTACAAAGACATAGTATGTTCTTTATATATATATATATATATATATATATATATATATATATATATATATATATCCCATGGATATTTTCAACTCTGAAGATGCAACAAGGAGCCAGTTTTCTTGTATTCGAGAGAGGAGCTCCTGGCCCTGAGAACAAAGGGACACGCCGGGATATGACACCCGATCCCGGTGGAGCAGCAGAGGAGAGCCCAGGGCTGCAAGGCCGGAGCTAAGCTAAAGGCTAAGCTAATGGACAACCAACAACACTGCAAACCATCCATTCCCTTATTAGGAGCACTGACTTTCGTTCACTGTCGCCTTCTCTTCCAGAACTGGTAAGCTCTAGGAAGGACATCAGGAGGTTCACAACCATCGTTGGCCGCAAAATCCCCCAGCTCATCATGGCAATACGTGCAAAACCCACTGCACCAACGTATCGTCTACTGCAAGGCTACCTCTCTTGGTACCTTGCCATGCTATCCGGTCATCTATCTGTTGTTCCCCAGAACCTGAACATAGCTTACCTCCAGGGATGCGACACGGAGGAAGGTAAGGGAACTGTGATGTAGGGCGGATGGCACAAAATGGAACGCACTTCTTGCAACGCTTACCTTGCACTCACACCCACGAGACCCAGTAGATGAAGGACCTGGCCAGCATGGCTGATCACTTCGGTGGCCAAGACTGCAAGTATTTGTTCCAGTGGAATGGGAAACAGATTTGCCTGCTGCACCATGCCAGGCAGGATCACCTTCAGTCTCAGGACCACAATCTCCAACCAGGTGAACCCGACAAACACCCCTCCACAGACCCTCACCTTACAGACCCTTAACCATGGGAACACTTTGTTCAATTTTCCCCGGCTTAACACACATCTGGCTTCCTTCCCCACAGGTGAAGTGACACCTCTCTACTGAGGAAGTCAGTGTGCGACAGCATGTGCCATGATGTCTCCACGGCTGACCACTTCTACACCATAGTGCCCGACCTTAGTGAAATGTTCCGGGTATGGGATCTATGCATGAGGGCACTTCAAAATGATGCCAAGTCCGATGAAGGAGACTCATCCAGTGCGTCAGACTCAGAGTCTACAAGCCTCTCAGAGGATAGCGGCTCAGAACCCATGAGCCGTAGTGAGATTGAAACTTTTAAATTAAGCAGAGCATGTTTTAGACCCACAGACAAGCCTCTGTTATGTTCTTTGTCCCACTGTCAGGGACCAAATGACTGAACTTCAAACCACTGGTAGACCAATTATAAGCCAAGAAAAAACCCAGTCAAAAGAGGGGGTGACAAATATTGGAGCTAAGGGATGATTCTTAATGGATTGCAGCGCATTGCCACCCTACCACTTATGAAAACCCTGTCTCCCAAATCAGGTCGTCTACTAGTCATTTCACACCTTTTGGCTGCAACACATGCATTCCATTATCAGAAGGTGGGGTGCGGGGATTTCTTTCGCCCACACCCCGGTTCCCAGTATCGAGAGTCTCTGCACTGGGGGGCCCACAGAAAGGCCCCCCACCAGCTACGCTTGACCACATTGGACCCCTCGGCACCTGGAAATATCATTACATCTAGGCAGGATTCTGACTTAGAGGCATTCAGTCATAACCCCACAGATGGTAGCTTCGCCCCATTGGCTTGTCAGCCAAGCACATGCACCAAATGTCTGACCCTGCAGTTCCTCTCATACTGTAGTGGTATTTCACTGGCGGCACCTGGCAACAGAGCCTCCCACTTATTCTACACGCCTCATGTTTCTTCACCATACCAGACTAGAATCAAGCTCAACAGGGTCTTCTTTCCCTGCTGATTCTGCCAAGCCCATTCCCTTGGCTATGGTTTTGAGAGAGAGAGAGAGAGAGAGAGAGAGTGCCCTTGAAACTGTGTATACCCACACCTTCAGAGGGTTGACTTGCCCAGTGCACAAACTCTTAGGTCCGCCAATCACATGGGGCAATCCTCCTTGTTTTTGTCATTGGGAGGGGCTCCCTTGCCTTGTAGGATGAGGCTCAGTCCTTACCGTGCCCAGCAGTGGAAGACTACGCTATTTTAAGCTACCCCCTGCCCTCAGCCATAGTTTCTGGTAATGGGTTTTTAGAATAGGGTCATCACGTACAAATGCTTTTACCAACTCGTCGGAAGAGTTGTCAAGTTTGTGCAGTTGTCTCACTTGGATTGCTGGCACCATGCATTCAAGCTTCTAGATGGAAGTCTGCCATCTAGGAACCTTGCAAAAAGGAGTCTGTCGGAGATGGCTAAGGATAGATGAATTCACCTTTTCACCGCCTTGCATGTTATGCCATTAAGGGCTCTCAACACTAGCTCGCCCAGCTCACCATGTTCAGCCTGGTAGATCAACCGAGGGATGGTGTATGTGTGCAGGATCTCTAGCTTCTGGTGGAGTTTAAGGGGAGTCTTACCTATCCAATCCACTGATTCACCATACTAGACCATCCATTCTGGCTTTGCGACTCCCCTCAGGGGATTCACCTTTATCCCCAGGTACCTTTCCCTCTGTTCAGGCCCAATCAAGTTAATCATTTCCCCATTCACCGAACAGGCCAGACAGTTGTTAATGATTACTGATTCATGAGTGGGTTCCAATAAGAACCCATAACATTTGTTGGGCTGAACCCAACAAATTTTGCCCCGTCACCAGGCAAAATGCAGCCAGTATATGGATATTGTGGTCCATACCATCCCAGGAGTCACTCACCAGCACTAGATCCTCAGCAAATGCCAGGTTTACCAATGACCAACTTGAGAGGCAGAAGCCCTTTAAAAGTTTACACCAACCCAAAGCCAGCAGTGGGACTACCTCTGACATCTCAGTACAATGAAACTGTGGCAATGGATCTGCATGAACTGGAACCAGGTGTGTGGTATCTTCATATTATCGACCAGTTCTCATGTTTCAGTGCAGGCAGCATTCTCCCCACAAAGAAGTCCTCTGAAGTAGTGAAACAGTTCATGATTGGATTAGTGTACACGGTCCACCTCAGAAACTGTTCAGTGATAATGGAGGAGAATTCAATGATGATGAAGTGAGAGATATGGCAGAAAACTTTAATATAGAAGTAAAGACAACAGAGCGACATAACCAATCATTTACTGAGATACTAATGAAAGTCAGAGTAGGAGCAGGAGAACAGGGTCGCCCCTGAAAGTCTGCCCTGTGAGGATGATGATGGACTGTGGGTCATTAAACCTTTGTCTTGCATCTGCCCTGACTGCACATTACCATTGTTTGCAGGAAACACATAGCGTGGGACCACGCAGGTTCCCAGCTCTTGCAGAGCATCTTGTTCAGACACACATTGGTGGGTTTCAGGTGGAACTCATTTCATACATGGCCACATGTACACAAGTGTACATCATGCAGCATTACCCTGCATGGCCCCCATGGGTGGATTTTGGTAGGTACTTTGTCCACCACTCATCTTTAGTCTTTCACTCCTACAAGTCAGTTCTTACACTTGACACCTGTAAGCTACAGAAGGTTCAACAGCAGGAAGTACACCCGATAAATGCTACATGTTGCTGACCAGCCACAAACTGACAGTGGAGCCCACACAGCATCAAGGAGGGACCCTGTGCCATGACAACCTCCCACCAAATAGTGGAGGCTACTGGGATATTATTATAGCCTTGGATCCAGCTCCTTACAATTGGGTTGTCTCTCTTGGCTGTCCCTGAGAACGTTACCGGCTGGTACCATGAGGAGGTGAAGGCAATTGACTGTGCCATGACCCTGAGATTGGGCACCCACTCCAATCCCTCCCAAGGGCATGGGGCCATGGATGCTGCTGCCATTACCACATTTGTGAATTTCTTCAAGTAGACATTCTCATGATGGGCAGCAGCATTTCCATGGAACACAGTTTTCAGTTTGTGCAGTTCCCTCAAATCAGTTAGTTTGGTCTACAGACAGGAGGATCTTTGTTAACAGTTGCCTACCCTAGGTAGATTTATAGTCACATCAAACATTGGATTGCCAATCTTAGCCACCCTTCAGTTGAAGGACGTTACCCAGAGATTACCAGGTATGGAGGTGTTGGCTGCCCAAACTGTTTGTTCTCTCAACTCCAGGGCTGAGAGAGTCATAGTTACTCTCGCCATTTACCCGTGTGTCATTGAATTTCTTAATTTTGACATTCAGAGCACTGGGCAGAAATCACATCACATCATGTCAAAACCCACCAACAGCCATCAGGATGCTATGTTTTAATGAAACAGTCAAATTACCCTGGTCCACACCAGTTCTAAGTCAGCTGTTTCCCACCAGCCAGAGAGCTGCATCCAGGAGAGGTCTCATCCCTGATGGCCCGGCACACCCCTTTCAGAGGATAAGCCAGAGCTTAATCCACTACACTACTGATTGTGGGAGTGGTTGACAATTATATGGGCTTATCAGCCAGTCAGTGATGAAAAGTGCTTGTGCTTTAATGACAAGGGTTTAATAGGCAGAGCACTAGTGGAGGATTTACCAGTGCTCTGAAAAGAAAAGGAAGAAATGGATAAACAAGAAAAACAAATATGACACTGGATTTGAACCCCTATTTGGGCACATAAGACTTCAGAGGAAAACACACTACTAAGTGAGCTAACATGTCACCCTGGAAATTAGGTGAGAAACCCGGCTTGTAAGCCTGGCTAGAGTCTAGAGAGGCCAACTGAAAACCACTCCTCAGTGAGAAGGGAAAATGTGAAAAAACAAAACTACTCCTTCAAAAGGAGGACAAAGGAGAACAGAAAACCACTCCTGTTTTTAAGGAGGGAAACTAGAGAGGTGCTTCTCTTTAAAGGAGGAAAAGTAGAAACGTTCTCCTTTTTAAAGGAGAGAAAGTATAGCAGCATTCCTTCTTATTAAAGGAGGGTAAGCACAGCAGCATTCCTTTTAAAAGGAGAAAAATACAAAGGAACAGAGACATGAGGAAGCCTTAAATAGCCTCCACACACCTGATCTCAATCAGGGTGATTGTGGCCCTGATTGGTAGATGGTTGCCCTCTTGTGGCTGGTTGGCCATGGTGCAGGCAGCTCCTTACAGAGACACACACTTTTATTTATAGTATTTAGCAGACACCCTTATTCAGAGCATGTGGTATCTCCACCCAGATGTTCCAGCAGATGCTTTAACCTTTAGAATTGGATCATCCTGGGTGATCCAATCACCACTGATTTCCAAAACACACAGCTGTTGAGACCTGGTGCTTTAAATGCATGTCCTGTGACCAGCTGCAGCAGTCATGTGGTTGATGCAGGCAGTGGTTTGCTTTGCGTCGAGGTGCTTTAGCATTTATGCTACAAGAATAATGTGGTCACACATCTCTGACCACCACCAAATGTCTTGAGTGATTGGAATTTGATGCATCATCAAGACACATTGTGTCTGTGGGATTTTGTTATAAGGCCACAGGTTAAATTTACTCTTAAAAAAAAAAAAAATAATAATAAAAAAAAAAAAAAATATATATATATATATATATATATATATATATATATATATATGTTTGTGGCAGAGGATCCTGTTTGTGGCAGAGGATCCCCTCGGATCCTCTCCTGCAGGTATGAGACAAAGAGTAACCCTTTACAACAAGCAAGTCCCGCTTGGCAGCCAGCCTATGTAGCGCACATTTGCAGTCCTTGCTCATCCAGGGAGGGAACAAAGTGGCAAAGGCGTTTTTCCTCCTGCAGGTGGCGCCCTGCCCAGGAGCCAAAAGCTGAAATCCAGTAGTCGCCATGGAGACAATGTCTCAGTTCGCAGATAAGTGTTTCAGTTCACAGATAACAGTGCTCAGCGCATTCCTGAAGACAGCCTTGAGCAGCTAGCCAGAGTCCACAACAGCAGGAGGAAGGGGGTGGGGGGGGGTGTCTTCAAGCATCGTCCTCCAGGGGAGATTTACAGCATCTGCCAAGGCAAGAGCTGATAGGTGAGCCGAATAGCTGATAACAAGAATATTTTGGCTGGGAGAGAGTAGTGTCCATTTTACAACTACACATGCACTGGTCCAGGGTGGTCTCCCAAATGGTCAATACAGGCAGCTTAAAGGGGCTTTTGACAGCTGCCCTCACTTCCCTAATTTTCTGATATGTCAGTGCAGTGCCTAGTCCAATCAACAAAGTACCTCCAATCAAAAATCCAATCACATCCTCAACATCCTCGACTGACAACGTCGCCAGGCACACGACCCTCCACCTCTCCCAGGAGTCCATCGTGTATCCAGCTGCAAATGATCAGTCAGGACAGGTGCCCCCGAACCCTGTCTTCTCGTCGAGAAGATGGTGTCAATAGCGTTGAGAGACCAGCTGATCAAATCCATGTTAAGATTTTGAAGAACAGCGCTATGAGAGTCTCCCAGGAGATAGTAGCAGATAAGACTGAAGAGCTAAGCAGGAGAGATAAGGGAGGAGAGGGAGGAAAGTGTGACCGCCTTCCCCGAGAGCCAAGAGAATAGTAGATGGATAGTGTAGTGATTCGACTCTGCTGGGACGTCTGAATGTCTGCATGTGTCTCTTGATGGATGCACTTACTTTATTGAAGCTGAGGGTGAAATGTGGGGCCCAGACAAGCACTTTATTTCTGTTAAACAATTATCTTTGTTCTCACAGAGGGAGAAACTGAGACAGGAACTGGCACCCCTGACCGCAAGACTTTCCCAACTCAAAGGAACAATTTCCCACCTTGAGCAGGAAAAGTTGGATGTTGAGATGATGTCAGAAGGGAGAAGTTCTTTTGAGTGGGAAATCCTGCGATTAGAAGGACAGATTTCTGATCTTCAGCAGTTAGTAAAGAGCATCTGTTACGTCCTCTAGGGGTAGGATGCAACAAAAGTGTCAAGTGAATGCGCATTCAGCCTCAGACCAAAATAATTAAATAAGGCTTTTTATTGCTCTTGAATTAGCAGAAAAACACACAATGGAAAAAACAGGATTCTGTGGCTTCAGGGTGACCCCAGGCCAAAACAACAAACAAATCAACTAACAAAGAAAGCATCTAACTTATCCTAAAAGTAAAGAAACAAAAATACAAAAAGCTACCCTACCTACTCTTTCCATAAACAGAGGCAAAAGGCTGCAACAAGGAGGTAAAGGAGGTCACCCCTACAAATCCTGCAAAGTCAACTTCACAATAACAATAAAACATGCTTGGTCTCTGCTGATTGACCTTTACTGGAGCAGCACACGCTGGCTCAGATAGGAAAAGGTGTAGCCCCCCCCAACTCCCAAATAAAGAGCCTTTTTAAATCTACCGTTGAGAGAACCATTTACATTTACATTTGTGGCATTTAGCAGACGCCCCTATCCAGAGCGACTTACAAAAGTGCTTTGCTGTTTACTTAGAACATCCTTAGCTAGTAGATAAGGCTGGAATCTAGAGATTCCACACATTTAGACCGTGTTGAAACAAGTCTTTATGGAGTTAAGTACTCCTGAAACAGATGAGTCTTCAGTCTGCGTTTGAAGACATTGAGGGACTCGGCTGTTCGGACTCCCAGGGGAAGTTCGTTCCACCATTTTGGTGCCAGAACAGAAAAGAGTCTGGATGCATGTTTACCTTGCATCCTGAGGGATGGTGGGTCAAGCCGAGCTGTACTTGAAGCTCGAAGGGCTCTTGGTGCAGCTCGAGTTTTGACCATTGCCATCATGTATGGCAATTTTTGGCTTTGTAGGTCAGCATCAAGGTTTTGAATCTGATGTTCAGCTACAGGGAGCCAATGAAGGGAACGCAGCAGAGGAGTTACATGACTGAATTTATGAACATTGAAGACGAGCTGCGCTGCTGCATTCTGGATGAGTTGCAATGGTCTGATGGTCCGCATAGGAAGGCCAGCCAATAGGGAGTTGCAGTTCTAGTCTTGAGATGACAAGAGACTGAACAAGCACCTGAGTGGCCTCTCTAGACAGAAAAGGTCGAATTCTCCTAATGTTGTAAAGGAGAAATCTGTAGGACCGAGTCAGATTTGCAACATGAGCTGAGAATGATAACTGGTCATCCACTACTACACCAAGACTGCGTGCTTCAGCAGATGGAGTGACCAGTGAGTTCTCAAGGGAAATGGTAAGGTCAGGATGAGGACCAGTGCTACCAGGAATGAATAGCAGTTCGGTCTTGCTGGGGTTGAGTTTGAGGTGATGGGCTGCCATCCATGATGAGACATCAGAGAGGCAAGCTGAGATGCGGGATGAGACCTGGGTGTCGGAAGGTGGGAAAGAGAGGATGAGTTGAGTGTCATCAGCATAGCAATGGTAAGTAAAACCATGAGAAGATATTACTTTAACCAGCCACTGGATCAATCTCTGTGTCTCAGTCAGCAACTATAATAATATAATATACAATAAAAGTCCATCCATCCATCCATCCATCTGCTTATCCGGGGCCGGGTCGCGGGGGCAGCAGTCTAAGCAGGGAAGCCCAGACTTCCCTCTCCCCCGACACCTCAGCCAGCTCCCCAGGAGGGACCCCGAGGCGTGCCCAGGCCAGCCGAGAGACATAGTCCCTCCAGCGTGTCCTGGGTCTACCCCGCGGTCTCCTCCCGGTAGGACGTGCCTGGAACACCCCCCCAGGGAGACGCCCAGGGGGCATCTGAAACAGATGCCCGAGCCACCTCAACTGGTTCCTCTCGATGTAGAGGAGCAGTGGCTCTACTCCGAGCTCCTCCCTGGTAGCCGAGGATCTCACCCTATCTCTAAGGGAGCGCCCGGCCACCCTGCGGAGGAAACTCATTTCGGCCGCTTGTATCCGCGATCTTGTCCTTTCGGTCATTACCCACAGTTAATGGCCATAGGTGAGGGTGGGAACGTAGATTGACCAGTAAATCGACCAGTAAATCCTTCTTCACCACAACGGACCGGTACACCGACCGCATGACTGCGGCGGCAGCACCGATCCGTCTGTCAATCTCACGCTCCCTCTCACCCCCACTCGTGAACAAGACCCCGAGATACTTGAACTCCTCCACTTGGGGCAGGACAACTCCACCAATCTGGAGAGGGCAAGCCACCCTTTTCCGGTCGAGAACCATGGCCTCAGATTTGGAGGTGCTGATTCGCATCCCAGCCACTTCACACTCAGCTACGAACCGCTCCAGTGCCTGCTGAAGGTCCTGGCCTGAAGAAGCCATCAGGACAACATCATCCGCAAAAAGCAGAGACGATATCCTGTGGTTCCCTAACTGGACCCCCTCCGGCCCCTGGCTGCGCCTAGAAATTCTGTCCATAAAGGTTATGAACAGAACCGGTGACAAAGGGCAGCCCTGCCGGAGTCCAACATGCACCGGGAACAGGCCCGATTTACTGCCGGCAATGCGCACCAGGCTCCTGCTCCGGTCGTACAAGGACCTGACAGCCCTTAACAGAGGGCCCCGGACCCCATATTCCCGGAGCACCCCCCACAGAATACCCCTAGGGACATGGTCGAATGCCTTCTCCAAATCCACAAAACACATGTGGACTGGTTGGGCAAACTCCCATGAACCCTCGAGCACCCTCCGGAGGGTATAGAGCTGGTCCAGTGTTCCGCGGCCAGGACAAAAACCACATTGTTCCTCCTGAATCCGAGGTTCGACTAACGGCCGAATTCATCTCTCCAGTACCCTGGCGTAGACTTTCCCGGGGAGGCTGAGAAGAGTGATCCCCCTATAGTTGGAACACACTCTCCGGTCCCCCTTTTTAAACAGGGGAACCACCACCCCGGTTTGCCACTCCAGGGGCACTGTCCCCGTCCGCCACGCGATGCTGCAGAGGCGTGTCAGCCAGGACAGCCCAACAGCATCTAGAGACTTGAGATACTCTGGGCGGATCTCATCCACCCCCGGAGCCCCACCACTGAGGAGCTTACAGACCACCTCAGTGACTTCAGCCCGGGTGATGGGCGAGTCCTCCTCAGAGTCCTCAGCCTCACCTTCTACATTAGAAGACGTGATGGTGGGGTTAAGGAGATCCTCGAAGTATTCCTTCCACCGCCCAACGATATCCCCGGTCAAGGTCAGCAGCTCCCCGCCCGCACTGTAAACAGTGTCGGCAGGGTACTGCTTCCCCCTCCTGAGGCGCCGGACAGTTTGCCAGAATCGCTTCGGGGCCGACCGATAGTCCTTCTCCAGGGCCTCCCCAAACTCCTCCCAGCTCCTGGTTTTTGCCTCCTTGACCGCCCTAGCAGCAGCACGCTTAGCCTCTCGGTACCTGTCGGCTGTGTCGGAAGACCCAGAGGCCAACATGGCCCGATAGGTCGTCTTCTTCAGCTTGACGGCATCCCTTACTTCCGGTGTCCACCACCGGGTTCGGGGATTGCCGCCACGGCAGGCACCAGTGACCTTACGCCCGCAGCTCCGGACAGCCGCGTCAACAATGGAGGTTGAGAACCTGGTCCACTCAGACTCAATGTCCCCCGCCTCCCCAGGTAGCTGTGAGAAGCTCTCCCGGAGGTGGGAGTTGAAAGTTTCCCTGACAGGGGGCTCAGCCAAACGTTCCCAGCAGACCCGCAGGATACGTTTCGGTCTGCCAGGTCTCTCCCGCCTGCCCCTCCGCCAGCGGATCCAACTCACCACCAGGTAGTGATCGGTTGACAACTCTGCCCCTCTCTTCACCCGAGTGTCCAAGACATAGGGCCGGAGCTCAGATGAGACAATAACAAAGTCTATCATTGATCTCCGGCCTAGGGCGTCCTGGTGCCATGTGCACTTATGGACGCCCCTATGCTCGAACATGGTGTTCGTTATGGACAATCTGTAACTGGTGCAGAAGTCCAACAACAGAACTCCACTCGTGTTCTGATCGGGGAGGCCGTTCCTCCCAATCACCCCTCTCCAGGTGTCACTGTCGTCGCCCACATGGGCGTTGAAGTCCCCCAGCAGAACAACGGCGTCCCCAGTTGGGGTACTTTCCAGTACCCCCCCCCAAGGACCCCAAGAAGGTCTGGTACTCTGCACTGCCATTCGGCCCGTAGGCACAAACTACAGTCAGAGTCCTCACTCCTACCCGAAGGCGCAGAGAGGCGACCCTCTCGTTCACTGGGGTAAACTCCAACACGAGACGGCTGAGATGGGGAGCTATAAGCAAGCCCACCCCAGCCCGGCGTCTCTCACCCTGGGCAACTCCAGAGTAGTGGAGGGTCCAACCCTTCTCAAGGAGTTGGGTTCCAGAGCCCAAGCTGTGCGTGGAAGTGAGCCCGACTATCTCTAGCCG
Source organism: Acestrorhynchus altus (assembly GCA_034509495.1). Taxonomy (NCBI): domain Eukaryota; kingdom Metazoa; phylum Chordata; class Actinopteri; order Characiformes; family Acestrorhynchidae; genus Acestrorhynchus; species Acestrorhynchus altus. The sequence continues at coordinate 280,904 of CM067514.1, read as the reverse complement.
GTACCTCTCGATCTCCTGCACAAGCTCATTCTCCTTCCCCCCCAGCGAGGTGACGTTCCACGTCCCAACAGCTAGCCGCTGTGTCCAGGGATCGGGCCGCCGAGGACTCCGCCCTCGACCGCCACCCAATCCACAGGGCACCCGACCCCAATGGTTTCCTCTGTGGGTGGTGGGCCCACAGGAGGAATGGCCCACGTTGCCTCTTTGGGCTGGGCCAGGCCGGGCCCCATGGGCAAAGACCCGGCCACCAGGCGCTCGCTCCCGAGCCCCAGCCCCAGGCCTGGCTCCAGGGTGGGGCCCCGGTTGCGCCGTACCGGGCGACGTTGCGGGGCCTTTTTTCTGATGTTTCATTGGGGTTTTCGAACTGCTCTTAGTCGGGCCCGTCACCTTGGACCTGTTTGCCATGGGAGACCCTGACAGGGGGTGAAAATTTAACCCCCGGGCAACATAGCTCCTCGGATCATTCTGGCACTGAAACCCCTCCACCACGGTAAGGTGGCAGTTCAAGGAGGGGTACAATAAAAGTATAATATATAAAAGATAAGTATAATAATATAATGGAACCACAGAAACAGGCCACTATTAACCCTTTAATGCAGAAGGTAACGGAACACTAATGCATAACATGGGTCAAAAGTGACCCGTGTTCATTTCCAATGTTTTTCCCAGCATTAATGTGGTTATTAATTAAAATCTCTCTCATAACTTCTAAAACCAATACATTTTATCCCATAATACTTCTAAAAGTAATTATATAGGTGGTCCTTAATTCAAAGAAAGTATTTTTTTTCTTACATTTTTATTTTATAAATAAACATAAATTTGGAATTACTACACTCATGTCCAGACATGGGTCAAAAATGACCCGTATTCATTTCTAATGGAAGTCTAAGCTGAGGTCTTTTTTTCCTGTTACAACTTCCACTATTAATATATTTTAACAGCTAATGGAGTAAAATGACATAATTTAGGTGGTTTTTAATGCACAAAACTATTGTTCTTTATTTTGTATCTTATAAACAAACACATATAGATTTCCTCCATTATGGCAGAGTCAAAAGTGTCTCACATTAGGAATTAAAATATATTTGCAAAGGTTTTGAGTCATGAACACATAAACCGCCAACCATTGTTGACCACTGTTGACCACTGCTGACCTGTTGTTTGTGAAGAATCAGAACTTCAGATCTCCAAAATATCATGTAAGTGATCATTTACATGATTATTTTTTGAAGAACTGTTGTGGGACATAATCTTGCAGTATACTACAGAAGTAGAAAGAGCAGATACACAAATGATAATCTTTATGGACAGGATTTCTAGGCACAGCCAGGGGCTGGAGGGAGTCCAGTTTGGGAACCATAGGATATCATCTCTGCTTTTTGTGGGAGATGTTGTCCTGATGGCTTCTTCAAGCCAGGATAAGATCGTGGATATAAGTGGCCAAAATGAGTTTCCTCCGCAGGGTGGCTGGGCGCTCCCTTAGAGATAGGGTGAGATCCTCGGCCACCTGGGAGGAGCTCGTAGTAGAGCCGCTGCTCCTCTACATTGAGAGTAACCAGTTGAGGTGGCTCTGGCATCTTTTTTGGATGGACCCTGGACGTCTCCCTGGGGAGGTGTTCCAGGCACGTCCCACTGGGAGGAGACTGCGGGGTAGACCCCGGACACACCGGAGGGACTATATCCCTCGGATGGCCTGGGAACACTCCGGGGTCCCTCCTGGGGAGCTGGCTAAGGTGTCAGGGGAGAGGGAAGTCTGGGCATCCCTGCTTAGACTGCTGCCCCCGCAACCTGGCCCCGGATAAAGCGGAAAAAGATGGATGGATGGATGGATGGATGGATGGATGGGATATTGCTCCAAAATAAACCATATGTGTGTGTGTGTGTGTGTAATGAGGCAGGGAGAAAGTGGGTCAGCATCAGGAGCAGTGAGGAGGAGGGGAGGTCATTAACCTATAGAAGATTATCCCCACCCAATCAGCCTGCAGTAGTTTGGCTCCTCCCAATCAGCCTGCATTAGTTTGGCTCCACCCAGTAAGCCCACGGTAGTTTGGCTCCACCCAGTCAGCCTGCTGTAGTTTGGCTCCACCCAATCAACCTGCAGTAGTTTGGCTCCACCCAACCAGCCTGCTGTAGTTTGGCTCCACCCAATCAGCCTGCAGTAGTTTGGCTCCACCCAATCAGCCTGCTGTAGTTTGGCTCGACGCAGAATTTTGTAAACAGCAGAATTCCGAACACATCACACAAGGATCGCTTGCTCTACCCAGTGCATCTGTTTCACCGATGCTTCAGATCCAGGAACACAGGCTGCCAGGCCTGCTCAGGTGTGTCCAGTGTGTGAGCTCCCCAGTGTAGCCCTCAGTGTGAGTGGTGGTGGACGGAAGGTGGACGGAAGGAGCTTCTGTCTGACAGGCTGAATGACTTTAGACTTTAGTCTGTCTGTGATGAAGGTGCTGCTTGTTCTCCGGAGAACCCTGGTGAACTTCAATGGAGCTCTGTAGTGGTTTTGACCTCACAGGGGTTTGGTCCAGGTACACTGTGGAAGAAGAGAACAGGTTCCTGGATGAGATGTAATGTTAAGGATTTCTCTCCAGATGGAAAGATGTTCATTCTGCTTCAGAGGAATGAAGCTTCTGAAAGAACAGATTTTAAAAAAACATGACGTGTGATCAAATGGTAGATCACATCATATCCTGTCTCTCTCTCTCTCTCTCTCTCTCTCTCTCTCTCTCTTTATTGTCGTGACTGTTCTTTTAACAATGTTTCCAAAGCACAGAAACATTTCAACAGAACAATAATACAATTGTTCAGCTTTAAAAGTAGATGGAACATGACCTGATGACAGTGAGCTGTTTATGATAAAAGTAATGAAAGGAAGAAGGTCAGGATCAATTGTTTGGAATAGAGAGGAAGGGACAGGGTCAAGAGGACAGGTGGATGGATTGTTGGATGTGAGAAGATGAAGGATGTCAGCTGTGGAAAGTGGACAGAAAGAGGAAAGAGATGCAGGAGGAGGAGAAGGGTGTCTGGCGGGAGGAGTAGAGGTTGGTGGAAGGGAGGGTGGGAAGGATTGGCAGATGATGTCAACCTTTTCTTCAAAGAAGGTGACAAAATCTTCTGGGGTGAGGGTTGTTGGAGCAGGGGGGTAGGAGGGGTTTAAGAGAGAAGAGAAGACAGAGAAGAGGTTGCAGGGATCAGATACTGATGCTTCCAGTCTCTCCTTGTAAAAGGATGATTTTGCAGTAGTTACTTCCAATGAAAATCGGGAAAGAAGAGCCTGGTAAGCAGTGAGATCTGAATCCTGTTGCATTTTTCTGCACTTTCTTTCAGCTAATCTCAACTCTCTTCGGTTGTTGCGCAGAACCTCTGTCAACCACAGGGAAGGTCTTGAGGTTCTTGCAGGTCTTTGAGAGAGGGGACAGATAAGGTTGACTTAAGAGGAGATGGATGAAAGGAAAGGGCTTGTAGCAGTTTCCAATGGAAGGGAGGAGAAGGAATCAAGATGTGGAAGGGTTATTAGAATAGTGGAGGGAAGAGAAGATAGGAAGAGAGTGTGGAGGTTACGATGAGGGGAGGAAGAAGATGGGGGGACAGCATGTGATAAAGAAGGGAGGGAGAGTGTGAAGGACATGAAGTGATGGTCAGAAAACTCAAGGGGAGTAACTGTCAGATCCAAGGCAGGGACAGGTCTGCTAAATATTAGATCCAATGTGTTGCCTGCCCTGTGTGTTGGACCAGACTGGTTAAAGGTGAGGTCAAAAGAAGATAGAAGTTGGAGGAGACATGATGACTGCAGTTTGTCTGATGGAAGATTGAAATCACCAATTACAATGAGAGAAAAGAGAGTGTCCAATTCATCAATGAAATTGCCCAATGGACCAAGTGGTCGATAGAGAACAATGATGTGGAATTTAGTGGGAAAAGATGCTGCAACAGCATGGAATTCAAAGGAGGAAATGTCAAGATGTGAGATTGTGAGGGAAGCCGATCGCCACCCCGAGAGACAAGCAAGCCTGTGCCTCCACCTCTACCAACCCTTCGTGGAGAGTGAAAGAAAGTAAAAGCGGAGAACAGGGCAGCTGGACTTGCAGTGTTCTCGGGGGTGATCCATATTTCTGTCAGAGCCAAGAAGTCCAGAGATTGTACCGATGCCAGGGCTGAGATGAAGTCAGCTTTCTGTACTGCTGACTGGCAATTTCAGAGCCCCCAGACACCATCACCTGAGAATCTGATGAAGCAGGCGGGTAAATGAGGTTATTGGTATTGCGATTTCTGTTACTGCGGTAATGTCTTCTGGTGTTACAGGATGTGACAACTGGGATGGGATCACATGTTGAAACTAGAGGTTTTGATAACTTAAATTTTTTAACTCAACAACTCTACCTATAAAATCCTTCAATTTATCGAGAATTGCAGTCTGGAACTCCGCCCCTGCAATTAACACCTTAACTAACCCAAAACCACACCAGATTTCAACTAAAAGGATAATTAAGTAAAATCCAAAGAAAACAGCCTAACCTTACAAGCAGAGAAAGATTCCAAGTACAAAAACTGCAAGCACATATACACATATACTCAGATACACATACATATATACATATATTGTCACTTGGAGGAACTTAATTTGTAAACCCACCTGAGTTGCGACTGTGGGTGTGTTTTGAAACTGGACTCAAATGCAACAATGAGGACTTGTGAGTGCTTATGAACTTAGAGGAACTGAGAAATGAAAGGGTGAAACAGACAGATCGCTGGGGAAAGGAAGGCTCCAGCGATCTGTACTGGAAAAGAAAGATGTTTAATTTGTTTATAATGAAATAAATAAACAAAGAGGACCATCAGACGCAGGATTTGAACCTCCACAAACTCACACACTGTGCTCCGTGGGTGAGCGCCTTAGCCCGGTGAGCTATGGGGTTACCTGGGAAACCAGATGCACAGACCAGGTGAAGGGCTGTGAGTAGGAGGGGTGAACTGAAAGCTACTTTTCAACGAGGAAAGGAAAAGAACGAAAATGAACTCAAAGAGACCCTCATGTTGAGGGAAAATAGAAAAATAAACAACTCCTCTCGAGAGAGAGACAGAGAGAGAGGAGGGAAAACTAAAGTCTTTCTTTTCTTTTCTTTTCTTTTCTTTTCTTTCTTTTCTTGTTCTTTTCATTTCTGGAAGGAGGAAAGGGAGAGACACTCTGCCTCTCTTAGTTTGTAGGAAGCAGAGGGAAAAGAAATGTTTTAAAGAGAGGAGGAAACACTTCCCACATTTGGAGAAGGGAGAGGTTGAGACAGCAAAAAATCTCGGGAAGAAATTAACCCCAAGAAACCACAACGAGTGCGAGGCACACGCCGCTTAATTAGACCAACTCACACCTGGGACCAATCAGGCTCATCAGGTCTTGCCAGTCACTGCTCTCACACTGACCAAACACTCTCACACTGACCACACACTCTCCTCTCTGAGCAGCCAGGACTGTTTATACCTGCCTGTCTCTATGGCCAGGCTGTGGTCACTGAGCCAGTACTTGGTCAGGATCTGTCTCTGCTGTGGATCTCTGATGGTGAAGAGATACTCAGCTAATTCGTACGGTGTGTTTAGGGCCTGATAGCATTCTAATTTAGACTAGGTTCTGGTGTCATTGTCCCAGTGTTTCAGATAGTCTGATTTGATGCATTTGATCATTTGGTCGACTCTGATTGGACTGTGGTCAGCAGTGCTCGTCTGAGGCTGTGATGTGTTAGGGGTCAGTGGTTTAGTTAGTCTCAGAACCAGCTGACAGAAGGGGACTGAGTTTAGGGCTGAGCTCTTGGATTCTCAGTGCAATATTCTGCACAGTTTCTTTGTCACTAGATTTTAGATAGAATAACTTAAATACTCTTCCCCAAACCACAGCAATCTCAGATCATTATTTAATTTCCTATGAGCTACAGCTTCACCAAAATGTAAGTACGTCCCCTCATTACTGCATGAAGCATTTAATAAGATCAACTACAGCCCAACAAATTACTGAAAACCTACCTGATTTATTAACACCAGATTATTATCCAACAGATCCAGAGGAGTTAGATAAATTAACCAACTGTTTACATAATAACCTCAGATCAAAATTGGACAATGTAGCACCACTTAAATATAAAAAATAAAGACAGAAGAAAATCACCCCATGGTACAATGATCAGACTCGTATCTTAAAACAGTTAACACGAAGGCTAGAACGGAAATGGTGTTCCACTAAACTGGAAGTGTTCCACTCAACTTGGTAGGACAGCCTAATTTAGAATAGAATAGAATAGAATAGAACTTTATTGATCCTTTGGGAGGTTTCCTTCAGGGAAATTAAGGTTCCAGTAGCAGCATAAGTACAGAATGCAGAAGATAAGCATAGAGACAAATAATTTAGTAGAAGTAAGCACTATATAAATATAAAGAATATATAATATACAGACTATATTACAATATAAAATATAGATAATAGTGCATGAGAAAAAGAAGAGTCCTTTAGGAGGGTGTATTGCACATTATTACTATTGCACTTGAAAAAACTGTTTATTGCACAGAGAGTCCAGTGTGTTGTGGTGGTTGCAGGTTGCCGTTAGCTGTTGATTCAGTTGGTTCAGATCCTACTCATTCCCATCCTTAATCCTCCTGTTACCCCTCCTCCCCCCCAGAGAAGAGTTGTACAGTCTGATGGCGTGCGGGACAAAAGAGTTTTTAAGTCTATTGGTCCTGCACTTGGGAAGAAGCAGTCTCTCACTGAACAGGCTCCTCTGGTGGCTGATGACAGTGTGTAGAGGATGACTGGCATTGTCCATAATGTCCAGCAGTTTTTTCAGAGTCCTCTTCTCTGCCACCGACACCAAAGAGTCCAGCTTTGTGCCAACCACAGAGCCAGCCCGCCTGATCAGTTTATCCAGCCTGTGTGTGTCCTTCTTGGAAATGCTGCCCCCCCAGCACACCACAGTGTAGAAAAGGACACTGGCGACCACGGACTGATAAAACATCCCCAGGAGTTTCCTGCAGATGTTGAAGGACCGTGGTCTCCTCAAGAAGTACAGCCTGCTCTGTCCTTTCCTGTACAGGTGGTCGATGTTACAAGACCAATCCAGCTTTCTGTCCAGCCACAGCCCAAGGTACTTGTAGGAGTCCACAGCCTCCACCTCATCTCCCTCGATCAGAACTGGTTGTGACTTTGGTCTGGATCTCCCAAAGTCAATGACCAGCTCCTTGGTCTTTGAAATGTTGAGCTGCAGATGATTCCTGTGGCACCAGGCTGCAAAGTCCCTCACCAGGCTCTGATACTCCTCCTCACTGTCATCCCTGATGCACCCAACTATGGCTGTGTCATCAGCAAACTTCTGAATGTGACACAGTTCTGAGTTGTAGCAGAAGTCTGCTGTGTACAGGATGAAGAGAAGAGGGGCCAGCACTGTGCCCTGGGGTGCTCCAGTGCTGCTGATCACAGTGTCAGACGTGATGTCCTTCAGCCTTACATACTGTGGCCTGTCAGTGAGGTAGCTGGATATCCAGGTGACCAGGCATGGGTCCACTCGCATCCTGTTCAGTTTGTCCTGAAGCAAAAGGGGCTGGATGGTGCTGAAGGCACTTGAGAAGTCCAGAAACAGGATCCTCACTGTGCCGTTCCCCTTATCTAGGTGCGAGTGGGCTCAGTGTAGCAGGTAGATGATTGCGTCTTCCACGCCAGCACCTGCCCGGTACGCGAACTGCAGATCATGCTGGGCGTGTTGCACCTGGGGTCTAAGGAGACCGAGGAAGAGCCGCTCTAGCGTCTTCATCAGATGGGAAGTTAGTGCCACAGGCCGGAAGTCATTCAGCTCACTTGGCCGGTTCTTTTTTGGAACCGGAAAAATGCACGATGTCTTCCAGAGGGTAGGCACTCTCCCCACCTGCAGGCTGAGGTTGAAGAGACGCTGGATTGGCTCACCCAGTTCTGTAGCGCAGGCCTTCAGCATTCGAGGACATACCTTGTCAGGCCCTGCTGCTTTCCTGGGGTGAATCCTCCTTAGTTGACCTCTGACCTGGTCTGCTGTGAAGAGTGGAGTCTGTGTTGTGGTAGATGACGATGATGATGATGGTGATGATGATGATGAGGAGGATGTTGTCGTAACCACTGGAGGATGTGTCGACAGAAGTGGAAGAGATGGATGCAGTGAGAGAGAGGGTGGGGTGTGCATGGGTTGGTTGAACCGGTTGAAGAAGTTGTTCATCTCGTTCGCCTTCTCCACTGTTCCCCCTACACCTCTGGTCTTGGTGTTGTAGCCTGTGATGGTTCTCACACCTTCCCAGACACTCCTCATGCTGTTCTCTTCTAGCCTCTGTTCCACCTTCCTCCTGTAGGTTTCTTTTGATCCTTTCAGGCATCGTTTCACCTCCTGCTGTGCTGCTCTTATCGCCTCCCTGTCCCTGCTCTGGAAGGCGGCCTTCTTCCTGTTGAGGGCAGCCTTGACTTTCTGTGTTACCCATGGCTTGTTGTTGGGGTAACACCGTACTGTCTTGGCGGGGGAGACCACATCTGCACAGAAGTTGAGATAATCTGTCAAGCAGTGTGTCATCCCCTCGATGTCCTCACAGTGTGGGCTAAGCAGCACATCCCAGTCAGTGGTGTCATAGCGGTCCCTGAGAGTTTCTTCCATTTCTGGAGTGGTTGCAGGCTGTCTTTGGACCATGGGGGTGTACTTGGCTGTAGGTGGACCAGATTGTGGTCCGACTTCCCCAGTGGGGGGAGGGGTGTGACGCTGTATGCCTCTTTCACATTAGCATACAGCAGATCGATTGTCCTGTTGTTCCTCATAGGACAGTCCACACACTGGTGAAAGGTAGCCAAAGTAGTGTCCAAAGTAGCATGATTAAAGTCTCCAGAGATGGTCATAAACGCCTCAGGGTGTTGTGACTGCAACCTTGCCATAACAGAACATATTTGCTCACATGCAGCGGCTGCATCTGCTCTGGGGGCGATGTACACGCAGACGGCGATCACGTGACTGAATTCACGGGGGACGTAGTAGGGTCGGAGGCTAACGGCTAACAGCTCCAGATCTGGACAACATAAGACCTTCTTAACAGTGATATGGCCAGGGTTACACCAGCGACTGTTCACATAGATGATCAGCCCCCCACCTTTGCTTTTCCCGCAGGCTTTGGTGTCCCTGTCGGCTCTCACGGTAGTGAAGCCCCACAGGTCCACATTAGCATCCGGTACGAGCTGGGTTAGCCATGTCTCTGTAAAGATTAACAAGCTGCTCTCTCTGTTAATCCGCTGATTGTTGAGGGCAGACAGCTCGTCGATCTTGTTTGGCAGCGAGTTCACGTTCCCCATGTTGACAGAGGGGACGGACGGTTTGCAGCGCTGCCGGTTGTCCGCTAGCTTAGCCTTTAGCTTAGCACCGGCCTTGCAGCCCCGGGCTCTCCTCCGCAGTTCCTCCGGGATCGGGTGTCATATCCCGGCGTGTGCCTTTGTTCTCAGGGCCAGCAGCTCCTCTCTCGAACACGAGAGAAAACTGGCTCCTGGTTGCATCTTCGGTTTTGCAGATATCCATAGGATATATATCAGAACACACTATGTCTTTTTGAGAAGAGCAAGTGTGTGGAAAGGTGAAAAAGAAGTTAAAGGGACTAAAGACTGGGGAGCTACTGCTGGAGGCAGCTGTCTTGCACAGCGCCACTTAGCATCTGGCCGATTTCTCAGTTGTACCTAGTTCAGTAGCCAAAAATCTTGGCGTCATAATTGATTCAGATTATTGTTTGACCAACACATAATATTACTAGGACCGCTTTTCTCCATCTTCGTAATATTTCCAAGTTAAGAAAAGCCCTGTCCTTACACACTGCTGAAAAACTGGTGCTTTTATTACCTCAAGGTTAGATTACTGCAATGCACTATTGTCATGTTGTTCAAGCAGGAACCTAAACAGACATCAGTTAGTTCAAAATGCTGCAGCCAGGGTCTTAACTAAAACTAGAACATCTGACCACATCAGTCCAATACTATCAGCACTGCATTGGCTTCCAGTTAAATTCTGAATTGAATACAAAATTCTTTTACTTACATATAAAGCCCTACACGGGCTCCCTCCTGAATACTTACAGGATCTAATTTACCTTTATGAGCCACCACAATCACTCAGATCACAGGGTGCTGGCTTCCTATTAGTTTCCAGAATTCAGAAGGCTTCAGCAGGGTAAAGAGCCTTTTCTCACAAAGCCCCCCAGCTCTGGAATAATCCTCCCCTTGTGAGCCTGGTTCCTCCCAAGGTTTCTTCCTGCAGCTGTGGGAGTTTTTCCTTGCCACTGTCACCATTTTGCTTGCTCACTAGGGGATCTGTCATTTATATTTTATCATATATATTTATTTATTTATTTATTAATTTTATTTCTGTGAAGCTGCTCTGTGACAACTTCAGTTGTGAAGAGCGCTATAAAAATAAATTTTGATTGATTGATTGATAGATGGAGCCAGAATTTTAAAGCTCATTTTTAGACGGAATGATCAGAGGAAATTGACCTAATTCTGCCCTGCATGCATTCGTTGGGGTTTTTGTTTGGACTTTTAGTCTTATTCTGCAGATATCTGCATGCAGGGACTCTGTGGGATGTTTGTCCCATCTAGTGTAGTCGAGTTTACTGAGTGGACTCACTTCCACACAGAGCAACAGGTGCAATATATACCTACACACCTGGTAATGAAAAAAGGCAGTTATACTCTCTGGGATTGCTGACACATGGCTGTGGCAACACTAGGGATTGAACCTGTGACCTACTGATTACAGAGCAGTTAGATAGCTGCCCCACCCAGGAGACCTGGAGCTCTCTGGTGAACTAACAGTGAACTAAATCACTCAGGGATCTGTGTGTGCACATGCGTGTGTACCTTAGTTCGTGTGGCGATGACAAGGTGTTTGGGCAGTTCTGGGCTGGTGATGCAGTGAGGACATTTCTCCAGCCGGCCAGCCAGTCTGCATGCCTCCTCCATCACCTTGCTGCACTGACGCTCCTCATCCACACCTGCCTGCTCCTTCTGAGCTGCGCTGGACACAACCATGTCATCCAGGGTGTAGTTCTCACCATCCTGCTTCCCCATCATCTACACAAACACACACACACACACACACACACACACACACACACACACACATTCATTTCTGATAATGTGCTACAACAGTGCATTTTCAGTACGGACAAAAAGTCCTTCAACTGGAGTTAAAAACAGTCCCTACATTAAGTACACTGTCACAACACCACCCCTGCAGTCACTGTACCATCACCAGCATACAGTCACTGTACCATTTACCACTATACTATACAGTCAATATACCACTACACACTAGAGACGAAAGGGTATTAAAATCTGGGTACTAAAAATCTGGGTATTAATATAGGGTACTGGAGAGACGAATTCAGCCGTTAGTCGAACCTTGGATTCAGGGGGAACAATGTGGTTTTCGTCCTGGCCAAGGAACACTGGGCAAGCTCTACACCCTGCAGAGGGTGCTCGAGGGTTCATGGGAGTTTGCCCAACCAGTCCACATGTGTTTTGTGGATTTGGAGAAGGCATTCGACCGTGTTCCTCGGGGTATTATGTCCCTCTGGGTATTCTGTGGGGGGTTCTCCAGAAATAAAGGGTCCGGGGTCCTCTGTTAAGGGCTGTCAGGTCTTTGTATGACCAGAGTAGGAGCTTGGTTTGCATTGCTGGCAGTAAATCGGGCCTGTTCCCGGTGCATGTTGGACTCCGGCAGGGCTGCCCTTTGTCACCAGTTCTGTTCATAATCTTTATGGACAGAATTTCTAGGCGCAGCCAGGGGCCAGAGGGAGTCCAGTATGGGAACCACAGGATATCATCTCTGCTTTTTGTGGATGATGTCCTGATGGCTTCTTCAAGCCAGGACCTTCAGCAGGCACTGGAGCAGTTCGTAGCCGAGTGTGAAGAATCAGCACCTCCAAATCTGAGGCCATGGTTCTCAACCGGAAGAGGGTGACTTGCCCTCTCCAGATCGGTGGAGCTGTCCTGCCCCAAGTGGAGGAGTTTGAGTATCTTGGGGTCTTGTTCACGAATGGGGGTGAGAGGGAGTGTGAGATTGACAGGCGGATTGATGCTACCGCTGCAGTCATGCGGTCGGTGTACCGGTCCGTTGTGGTGGTCTGGTCAATCTACATTCCTACCCTCACCTATGGTCATGAGCTGTGGGTAATGACCGAAAGGACAAGATCGCGGATACAAGTGGCCGAAATGAGTTTCCTCTGTAGGGTGGCCGGGCTCTCCCTTAGAGATAAGGTGAGATCCTCGGTCACCCAGGAGGAGCTCGGACTAGAGTCCCTCACGGGGAGCTGGCTGAGGTGTTGGGGGAGAGGGAGGTCTGGGCATCCCTGCTTAGACTGCTGCCCCCACGACCCGGCCCCTGATAAGCGGAAGAAGACGGACGGACGGATGGATGGACGGGTATTAAAATCTTAATATTATGATCATCATGGTCAAAGTATCAGTATGATGGTAGTTTTCTTCAAATTCTACACAAACTGGCTGTTTTGTATCAGCTTTTCTAGTGAACAACATAAAGTGTGATCAGATTAATGGTGAAGAGAAAATTCCTATGTGTCTTAATTTAAGGGCAAAATCACTACTTTTCTAGTAGATTCTATAAACTGACCAAACACGTAAGTTTAGGTCAAATCTGATCTTAAAGAATCTAAAGTCTGAACGTTTTCTCAGGAGAATCTCAGGAGATACACACTCTTATTGAATAATCTTTGCTGCAGATCAGATTCTTTTGAAATAAATGCCATTAAAACACAAACTTCATTCTTCATCATCCTGAACCTTTTAATCACATTAACCACCTACAGTCGCTACACCACAACTACCCCACCTCTACAGTTGCTAAACCACAACTACCCCACCTCTACAGTCGCTACACCACAACTACCCCACCTCTACAACCGCTACACCACAACTACCCCAACTCTATGGTCGCTACACCACAACTACCCCACCTCTACAACCGCTACACCACAACTACCCCAACTCTACAGTCGCTACACCACAACTATCCCACCTCCACAGCCGCTACACCACAACTACCCCACCTCTACAACCGCTACACCACAACTACCCCAACTCTATAGTCGCTACACCACAACTACCCACCTCTACAACCGCTACACCACAACTACCCCAACTCTATAGTCGCTACACCACAACTACCCCAACTCTACAGTCGCTACACCACAACTACCCCAACTCTACAGTCGCTACACCACAACTATCCCACCTCCACAGCCGCTACACCACAACTACCACACATCTACAGCCGCTACACTACAACTACACCAGCACTACCCCACCTGCGTGTGTGCAAAAACTGTTTAGACACCCGACAAGCATCATCTCTGTGGCAACAAGCTCTGTGGGAGCTGCATCTACCCATCCCCAACGTGTTTGATGGACAGAGAGAGTGTGTGTGTGTGTGGGTGTGAACAGCAATGTAAAACTGTAATTAATACACACAAGCCAGATAAAAAGAGAGAGAGATAAAGAAGATGAAACAGGAGAGAGAGAGAGAGAGAGAGAGAGAGAGAGAGAGAGAGTGACAGAAACGTGCAGCTTTGTCACTTTCATGTCCAATCACCATGGAAACCATGACGTCTTTGTAAATGTATGCATCTCGATCTGCGCGCACACACACACACACACACACACACACAGAGCTCAAATGCTCATGCGTTCTATAACGCTCATGCGTCACATAAATGCTGTGGACGTCATGAGCCAGTCCGAGAAACAACATAGCCAGAAGAAAAAAAACGAAATGGCCAAGACTGCCGTAAACACAAGTGAGACAAGACGCAAAGCATCTGTAAGAGGGATGTGAGGAAAGGCCTCTAAAGACAGATGGGGCAGTTGATTGGTTAAGAAGGGAGGAAGGCGTGGCATTGGAGTTTTGTGGTAGACCTACAACAACCTTTCATTACTCTGCACTACCCTACTCTATGCTGACTGGTTGGCGTTACAGCTGCTGAGTGCAGATTGGTTGGTATTTCTGATGTATAATGCTAATTGGTTGGTATTTTCGATGCTGAGTACTAATCGGTTGGCAGCACCGCTTCTGAATGCTGATTGGCTGGTATTTCCGATGCTGAGTGCTGATTGGTCGGTATTTCCGATGCTGAGTGCTGATTGTTTGGTATTTTTGATGCTGATTGGTTGGCAAGACTGCTGCTGAATGCTGATTGGTTGGTATTTCTCTGCAAATCACACTGCTCGAATTTGACATCATCAATGACATCACGGAATGAACTCTATAAAAAGAGGCTGTTCCGTCTCAGTTTGGGCTTTTCCCTACAATAGACTGTAAAGTTATTTATCTAAATATACTTATTATCTAGAACCAAGAGACAAATCCAGCATTTATAACAATGTCAAAGGTAAGAACGTTAACCCGTTACATTCACTAAACCCAGAACTCTGAAGATGTGAATCATGAAGTGATTGTTATAGTTCAGTAAATGGCCTCCAAAATCAAACTGAAGACCTAAACGGGTGTATGACCCATCTTGCTCTGGTCAAACTACTTATACATAGTTAGGGGACATTGGATCCCTACACCTGAAGTAATGTTAGTTCGCTGGTGAATATAATATTAACAGGAGATTTCTACAGTTGGTGATGGTGGGTGAGCAGCTAGTCCATGGCAGGGTGGGAAACTAGTCCAGGTCCAGTAGCCGGAAGCTAATGTAAAGATGTATGAGGGGAGCATGGCGTCCTTCTCAGATGGGACAGAAGAGCTTGAGGTTAAGATCTAATCAGTTCAGGCCGGTGGGTCATTGTTAACACGGAAAAGATACAGAGACGAATTAAAATCCAGCATTTATAACAATGTTAAAGGTAAGAACGTTAACCAGTTAAATTCACTAAACCCAGAACTCTGTAGATGTGAATTATGAAGTGATTCTACTGAATAGTTCAGTAAATGACCTCGATCTGAAGACTTAAACTGGTGTAATCTGAGCTCTGCTGGTTTGAGGCAGAACTGGTGCAGCAGAACTGAATTGTTGGTTTTGATCCAGCAGAAAGAAGAGTCTGATCTTCTAGTTCTGAAAGCATGTATCAGTCTTTCTGAGAAGCTCAGAGAGAGAAATGGCCTGACTTTAGAGATGTTCTTCAAATGATAAAATACTGTTTTTGTCCAATTAAAATACCGGTCTAAAGTCTCTCCTGGATTTCTCACTTCTTGGCTTGGATTAAATCCTAGAACTAATAATCCAGACCTTCATATCGAAAATACAGTTCAAAAGAGCATCAATCGGTCAGACGTCATTGGGAGACAAGTTGGAATTGGGTCAAAGGAACACGTAGAGGCCGTCAGTTCTGTTTGTTTAAGTTCAGCATCAACCAGGTTAAAATGTTCCAACTTAACATCATCTCTATAAGAATGACATCATAGAACAGCATTACTTCATTAGGTTCTGTTGTGATGTAAGAGTTCTAAAATTTCCACACACATTCTTTCCCTCCAGACGACAAACAGAAGGAGCGCTGGACACGTTCTGAGGAGCAGTTGACCACTCAAGTGGATTTCCTTAATCGTCACGTAGACAATAAATGATGTGGTCATCAAAGTGGTGATAACTGAATTCAAAGCCCAAAAGTGTCCTCAGTGGACGCAGAACATTTCAGGTGGGACAATTCTCTGCAGCATTTGAAAGTTCTGTTTCTCTGGTACCTTTTCAGGAAGGTTCACTGTGTTTTGTTTATCATTCACAGAATTTTGACCACAAGCAGCAACTGGAAGTGCTCTGAAAAGACTGAGCTGGACATCCCAACTGTGACTCCAGACATAATGGAGCTCGTCTTGCAGTACATCTACACCTGTGACATTATCATCACCTCTGAGAATGCAGGACCTCTTCTGACCGCTCTAAATATTCAGCATTGATGACCTTTGGTGAGCTCTGCCACAGCTTCTGCAGAGAGTCAGCTCACCTGAGAACTGCAACAAAGCACCTGCAGGTAAGAAGGAATGACGGTGGAGGAGGACTGTCACTATAGAGCGCAGTTCTAAATTTCAAACCAAACCATCAGCTTGAATTAAAATGACTAGAAGTGCTCTAACAACAAAGGTGTTACTGGAACTGAAAAGTAAGATATTTAATATTTTTATTGTGATATTTATTTATTGTTAATTATATATTTTTTATGACTCAAGGAGGAAGACATTGTATGAGTGTGTGTGTGTGTGTGTGTGTGTGTGTGTGTGTGTGTGTGTGTGTGTGTGCAGGTCTTGTGTGGCTGTCTTAGCCAGCTCATGGTTTCTGTGTTTATATTTGTCTATTTTGTCTCTCTTTCAATATTAAAAGATGTAAAGACACTTCACAAAATTAAACGTTTGTGTCTCTGCTTCCAGATTCGGCAGATGAGACACAGCACCATCGCCTGTATGAGCGAATGCTCACCTACTCCCAGAACATTTTGGAAGAGGTTCCCAGATGAGGCAGAGGCAGATTTCATGAACTCAGCTTGGAAGGAAGTGAGCAGCATCTGAGAACGATAAGCTGAACGTGAAACAGAGGAGACAGTGTTTGAAGCTGCAATGAAATGGGTTCAACATGCCCTGAACTTTCGCCTCCAGAAACCTTCCAACACCATTGCCGAAGGTACAGCTTCAGTCAGCAGCTCAAGGTGTTGTAATTTCAAATGGAATTCAGATATTACTGAGCGAAGCTATTAATCAAATTCGGTGACACCGCACATTGGGATTGAATTTCATTGACCACTGAGGATTCGGGCTTAAGAGCCTTTCTGCAATCTACCTCTGGAAAATGATATGTATTTGTTCTGAATTTGATTAGTATCTAGAATGTAGGTATGGACGGAGAGTACTCTGAAACTCCCATTGCAGTCATAGACTGTTGCTGTGTTTATTTAACTGTAAAGTGAATGAGGGTGTGAACATGATTATTCATCACTAATGAACTTGTGCTGTGTGTTCTGTGTGATTAGGTTCCACTGGGTCTGGATGTGCCGACCACTTCCATAAGAAATATCATAATGGACAACTTGCTGATCAACACTAAGTGAAGTAAACATCCCATTATTATGATGCTCTGGAAGATCTTGCTCATGTCACCAGGAACCATGTTCCTAGCACTGTGAATCAAGAAACTCTCTATCTCGGCCCGGTTATCAGACACTATCATACTCTCTGGTGATGGATTAGAGGAACTTATACTGATGTCATCGAGGCCCGTGACTCAAAGGTTGATCGCTGGATATTGACTGACTGGGCAGAAGGAAAGGAGAGAGCGTAATATGGTACAGCTGGTCCTGGATGGATTTGTACCACATTGGGGCTTCAGTGATACTAATTACCCTCAGTAGTGTACAAAGCCAACTATCACAAAGACCCGGCACCCAGTGGAGCCCATGCATTATTGCCGTGCCCACATCAGTGTTGTTGTGCTGATGGATCATCTATGTTGGTGGTGGCTGCAAGGATACCGGAGTCTGAGTTCAGCAGAGCTATGACCCCCAAGACCAATCAGGATTCATGCTACCACACATGTGTGACTGAGTAGTGCAAGTGCTGTCACCTCTAACAACAAAGTAAAATGCAAACTGTGGAGCTTCAAATATCACAAGTGTGTAGAGTAACTCTGAAAACACCCTAAAGTAACCAAGAATCAAGTTAAAGGCTAATCTAACATTATATTTATCACATCACTTTGTGAAGAAAACGAATGAATGAATTGATGGCAGTGCTCTTGCACATTGTACTAATTTGTCTTCATTCTGATTTATAACTTGCTGTTTTTCCAGATCTACATCTTTGAAATACTCTGTTATCTGAAAAGGTTGAGTGAACCTGGTATACTTCAACCAGTGGACGTGCCTATCATGAACATGAGCATGAACAGGACTGACTGGGTGTGGCTGTTTTAGGCCAGCGAATACATGCAGTAAGCCTCACTATTTCATAAAGCAGAATCAGAAATGGACACTAACCTTCACTGAAATATTTTCTAGTAACAATGTTTACAAAGTTACTTACAATGAATTTAATAAAGGAAATCCATCCGCAGGTGTTTTTCCTGGAAGAAATCTCCCATGTGTTGAACCTTTTCCTTGTTTCAAAGATCAGAGACTATTTTGTCCAAGCATGTTTTTGTAAACAGATGAATCACTTATAAAGATCCAACAGTTATGAAATATCCAGTAACTACTGTCAGTCTTTCAGAAGTTCTATTGATGATTTGATAAACTACAGTAAATGATTCAGTTCTGTGCAGCTCCTGTTTGCATGACAGAGTAGATGCTGTGTGTTCATAGTTTCTGACAGGCTGCTTATTAAATCAAAGGCTGCTAAAATGTCAGTGAGGGGCCTAAAGTTTTAACGGATGGTTTGGACACACATGGGCCAAACGCTTTTATATTATAGGACTATAACTCCTGCTTTTTCTGTGAAGAATGAGATTTAATAGATCAAGCATGATTTCATGGCTGAAATCTGCTGAATTCATGATCCCATACACTGTAACACCTGGACACCCAAATCCTCATGAACCAGTCCCGCAACCATTTTGGTCTTGAGGCAAAAAGACGTCCAAGTCCTGATAATTAAAATCACTTTTACTTTTTTTATCATTTCATCAATGTGGGAACCAATAATAATGTACTGTTCTTTGTTCTCCATCATTCTGTTCTCTCCTCATTTGATCCCCAGGTCCTGAATGGCTTTTGTTCGCTGTAGGTGGTTTTGATGATGTTTGGTCAACAGCCGTACTGAGTAATGGTGACGAGAACCGTGATCAATGGTATGGAATATCAGTCCATGAACGTGGAGCAGAAATTGTGGATGAACTGCTTTAACCTAAAGGCCACTGCACACTGGACAAAATAATGGGAAATAGAAATCAGTTCTTTATCACTGCCACCAAATATTTGACAATATCCAGACAAATGTAGTTTATAGAGCTGCATAGTTTAGTTTAGTGAAGCCATACTGCTATTGTACCAACCAACGTGGTCTTCAGGTTGTGTCAGTACATAATGCGGGAAGAGTGGATGTATGTGATGGTTGTATTTCAGTCAAACAAAGCTGCTGCTGGATAAAAGAAATGACTCTTTTGTGCTTTTTGCAGGTTTGAGGCCTCAAACTTAAATATTTCGCTGTGGTGGTCTGAGTTGCTGTCTGATATCCGCGCCCCAACATTTCTGAAATACTAAGAGAAACTAATGCTCACAAAACAACCTCAATCCAGAAATGCAAATTTAATAAAGAGTTTGGTGGTGAGTGAACTGAACATGCTGATCACTCTTTCACTCTAGTTTACTGTTTACACAATCATTACAATAATTCACACAGTAATTACACAATCATTATTACACCATCATTTCTTTACTTTTCTTGTCTCAGCTCCATCCCATCAAAAACACTGACTCCATGGGCCGGTGATGGGAGCAGAACCATTGATCCCACAGCCCAGAGTGATTTATAGGAGGCTGTAAAGGATCCAAACAAAGACTGAAGGTTTGTGATGTTCTCAGCTTCAGCCCAAACAGCAGTCTGTGAGAAAGCCTGACTCATGCTGATCAAACACTCATGGTTCTTTAAGGGTGTTGTCACACCTGCATCTTTCTGGTTCAGCATTGATTCGATTCATTTGGCCTTTGATTTGTTTGGGCAGGTGTGAAAACAGTAATCACACATGCAGAACAAGCACACCGAGACTTTATAGATGTTCTTGGTCAGGGTCTCGGGGAACTTCGATCTCGGTTCATGGTCAGAACATGATCCGACCCTCAATCCGACTAACTATCAGGTGTACTTGCAGGTGGAAAGCATAATCTTGCAGGTTAGCTGATTTGGGACCAGAGAACACAGCACCTCCTTCCTGTAGTTACTTTCTAAATCCCATCTCAGTTCTGAGCAATAAGAGGAGAGAACATTGTTGTGTGGTTTGTTTGATGCATAATGTGCACAAAGATTTTTCAGTGAAAAACGATCCAAACCACCCATTCCAACCAAATCAAACAAACTACAGGTGTAGAAACACCTTCATTCCTTTTTATTTCTGACATTTTTTCTGTCACATAAATATTGGGTGACATTTGCAAGAAAAGCACTATCAGCTGAATTATACAGGTACAGGTCAGGAGCACATTCTCTGCTAAATTGTATTTTACACACACACACACACACACACACACGACACACACACACACACACACACACACACACACACACACACACACACACACAGAGAGAGATGAAGTAACTCTTGTTTCGACATTTTGTCTGCATTGTCTGTTTTTCAAGTCTTAACTAAAAAGTAATGAGCTTTCATGGTTCTTCCCCACAGTTTGATTTAAGACCGAACTGAAGACACGAGGACTGAGTCCAGAGGAGGAACATGAAAGACTGAGTCTGATCAAAGTCTAAAGCATCATTTTCATACAGATTTCATTACAATAAAGAGCTGATTGGAAATGACAGATGTCTTCTGGATGTTTTTTATCTTTATCTCTAAAGTGTCTCTTTTCAATATTCTGGTTTTGGACATTTGTATGACCTGGATACATAAGCATGCAAAAGTTTGGGGTATCAAAGTGACTGTTACTGTGAACAGACTGATAATGCTTTATTAGTCCCAAGAGTGGGACATCTACATATTACAGTAGTAAAGGGCTAGAAAGTGAGAGTAGAGCAAAGAAGATAATAGATAAATATGTAATTCCAAAATAGTTGTGGTTCTGTGATTAGGTTCCTACAAATGCGTTCATGCCCCTTTGGTGAATCAGTAATGCAGCTACTATATAGGTAGACAACTGTTCATTTCTGCAGTAGAGAGGAAGACTGTGGTGGTGAGAACAGTTCTGGGAGCTTCAGCTTATCAGCAGAAAATAGCCCAACATTCCACTCAGGCTTTTATTGCCATGTTTATTACATTAGCTGGAGCTTTTCCTGAAATCATTGTTCTAACAGTTTCTACTTTAAAGCTGTTGAATCCAAATTGTTAATAGTGGCCTGTTTGTGTAGCTGCATGCTGACTGAGACACAGAGATTGATCCAGTGTCTGCCATGTTCATTTCAGGTAGGGTTTTTTAATGATAGTAAAGTGTTTTGTTAGTAAAGAGTAATAGGTTATGCTTGCTAACATGTTAGCTTCCAGTTAGCTGCAGCAGGAGGCGTGGGTTGCAATAAGTTTATATTGGGCCTACTAGAGGCAGTGTTTTGTTGTATTTCTCTGGTTGCACGTTTAAATAAGGATGTGGCATTTGTACAATCAAATACTTTACCACTTCACATCACAGTACATTGAATATACTGTTTTATGCTGACTGTATTAGAAATGTAGAGACGACACCGCAGTAGAGAGAACACTGTGGTGCTGCATGCTGACTGAGACAGGAGATTGATCCAGTGTCTGCCATGTTCATTTCAGACAGAATAAAATCCACTACATCCAGACTGGTGTCTATTAATGACTCGAGGCCCACAGACAACACAGAAGAAAACTAAAGGTCACACATGGTTGTTTGTAAGTGGTTGCCCTGATTTGAGTGGACATTTACTGTAACGGTGTTCGTTTCTCTGTGGCACAAACAGGATGAACGGAAGCCTCTGATTCCGCATCCCAACCCGGACAATAAACCACCAAATGGAACACAGCGAAGCCACGGGGACTGTCCTCCACACACACTGATGAACAGGCCCTGCTCACCTCCATCCTCACCAAGACTGCCATGTAAAACACACACAGACACACACACACACACACACACACACACACACACACACACACACACACACACACACACACACACACAAATACACAAGCTCCATCACTGACCACTTTATTAGAAACCCCTATCCTGTGCTTCATCACTGGCCACTTTATCAGAAACCCTTACCCTGTGCTCCACCATTGGCCACTTTATTAGAAATCCCTACCCTGTGCTTCATCGGTTTATTAGAAACCCCTACCCTGTGCTTCATCACTGGCCACTTTATTAGAAACCCCTAGACTGTGCTCCATCACTGGCCACTTTATTAGAAACGTTGGGTGTATTCTGGGCAGTTTATCAGAGTATTAAACACATTTATTCATTTTTCTTTCTTTTGTTTCCTGTTAAACTAGTTCAGTAAATCATTTCTATCCAGCACAGCATCAATAACATATTTTAAGAAATTGGTTTTATATCAGGCTTCATCGTTTTTTTCTCACAGCCATTTGTAAAATGAGTGATTTAATTTTCTAATATAAATGTCTTTGTGAATTTGAAATTATTTTTGATGATATTAAAACCTGGACCAGAAGTGGGTGCTGCCCTTATTTACCCAGTAGACCAGCCTGTGCTCTGGGTTATTGGTGTTTCAGATTTTTTAATTGCTTTTAATTTTGAAGACTTTTAAATGTGTTATAAGATAAGAATCAGGACGATTTTATTTAATTTAATATTATTTATTTTATTGAGTTATTTATTCATTTTGTTTCATGATTCTTACTTTCTTCTTCTTATTATTATATATTTATTATTTTATTATTTTGTGATTTTAAACCTACTGAAACAGCTGAGGTGCGGGGCAAACCTCCTAATGCTCCCCTTGGCTCCTTTTGCGGTCCGTCACCCAGTAATAGAAGACGTTTTCCCGTTTACAGGCAGCCAATCAGAGCTCTCCTCAGCGTTTCCTGTTTCAGCCGCTGAATTTTTAACACTTCAGTAAACAAACGGCAGCTTTAAAGCTGAACGTGAGTTGAATCCGGTCAATACTGTGATTCAAGGTTCAAGGTTCGATTTATTTGTCACGTACATAGTTATATACAGTACACCGTGCAGTGAAATGCTTTTTTACAACTGTCTGCATCCACAGATCAACAGGGGAGAAGGGAGAAGGTAGGGAGAGGATAAACAGAATAAACAGAATAATATGTGCAATCTGAGTGTACTGTCTTTCACTCTGACCATGTGAGAGCCTTAACAGTAAGTGTCAACATCTTCTTTACATCACGACTCTGAAGACATTTTATGTAGTCCATAGGTTTAATGACAGCAGAAGTTGTGAAACTACAAGTAAAAAGATACGTTTCCAATGACAACATTGTTGATGTATACTTTGCACAAACAAATTACTTTTAAACTAAGTTAGCTTTAAATCAAGCTTACAGTAATACAAGCTAAAATAGCTTAAATGGGATTTTTCCTGATGTTAAACAACTCAATATAGTGTCAAAACAAACACTCAAATAATATATGATGAAAAACAAGTATGTTGCTGTGAATATACATACAGACGATGCCACAAGATGACAGATGTAAGCAGATGTACAAAGAACTGTGGAGAAGGCCATCAATTTGCCGTAGTGTGTGAACACACTTCCCCGTAACGTTTACTTCCTGCGATGTCGTCAGAACTTTGCGCAGGCTAGATTGCAAGTAGATACAAAAAAACCCCACTAGGTGGCACAATATTACCTGAAGCCTGTAACAGCACACTCCCCGCCTGACATGATGAATGCCACTACTGTAAATTTAACAAACTAAAGGTAAAATATTATGAACAAGGCAGAAGAAGAACAAGTTCTGACAAAGGTCTCAGATATGTCTTAAGTCCATCTGTATGGGATACCTTGATTTCTGCTTTTCGCACATTATTGTCCTTGCTGGGAAAGACCTGGGTGACAATTCCCAGAGGCCATTCATGTCTTTTCAGTTGCTGCTCCTTGAGAAGCACAATACTTCCAGGCTCCAGATTACACTGAGTGGTCTGCCACTTCCTTCTCGGCTGTAAGGATGAGAGATAATATGTCCTCCATCTACTCCAGAAAGATTGAGCCAAATGCTGTACTTGCTGCCACTGTGCTTTGAACATGTCTTTGCTTCCAAAGTTGTCAGGAGGAGCAGAAGGCAGACTTACTTTCTGTGTCAGCAGGGTCGCAGGAGTAAGTATGACTGGATCACTTGGGTCAGTACTCACGGGTATGAGAGGCCTAGCATTTATGATGGCTGATACTTCCGCCATCAGAGTAGTCAAAACTTCATGCGTTAGCTTTGAGGGTCCAAGTTGAAGAAACATTGAATCCGGTATCTTCTTAGCGATACCTATCATCCTTTCCCATGACCCACGCATGTGAGCAGCGTGTGGAGGGTTGAACAGCCAGGAACAGCCATTGTCTGATAGATACTTATTAACAGATGCTGAATCAATATTAGATGGGATCTTAAGCTCAGAAGATGCCCCAACAAAGTTTGTTCCTCTGTCTGACCGAATCTGCTTCACTGGGCCTCTCACAGCAAGGAATCTCCGTAGAGCATTAATGAAGCTTGACGTTTCCATAGATTCTATGACTTCTATGTGGACTGCCCTCATTGTCAAGCAGGTGAACATTACTGCCCATCTTTTGTTGTGGGCCACACCACCTCTTGTCCGACGTGCCACAACATCCCAGGGTCCAAACACATCCAGCCCCACGTTAGTGAATGGAGGTTCCATGGAAAGACGATCGGATGGCAGGTCAGCCATTTTCTGTGTTACAGGACTTCCACAGAGTTTGTGACAGGTAACACATTGATGGATGATGCTACTCACTCGTCTCTTCACACCAATGATCCAATAGCCAGCTGCACGGATTGCACTTTTTGTAAAAAGGCATTCCTGGTGAGAAGTACTATCATGATAGTGCCTAATCAACAGTGTTGAAATGTGATGTTTTCCAGGTATTATCAGAGGATGCTTTTCCTCTGTTGTAAACTCTCCTTCCTTTATTCTACCTCCAACTCTGAGAAGATTCTGTTTATCAAGGAAGGGGTCCAAGGGTTTAAGAGGACTGTTATGATGAATCATCTCACCCTTTCTAAGGCAAGCCAACTCTTCTGCATAGGTATCGTCTTGCACAGTCCTGATAATTATGCACTTGGCCTGATCAAGCTGCTTATCTCTGTCTACTTTTTGACACAGGTGCCATCCTCTGCAGTCTTTGGTCCCGCTATCAGGGTGCTTGCTGTGGTAACTATGAGAGATGTGACTGAGATTACAGGTAGCACGATTAAGTGATTGCCATGAGGAAAACCTGGAGAAACGCTGGGATCCAAGGTGTTGGACAGTGGTGTGGGTGTTGAAAGTGGAGATTTGGGGACATACTTCAGCATCAGCGTTTGGATCAACAAGATCAAAGGTGACTGGTTCTGGAGATGCTTTGTAAACTTGTTTCAGGAATGATGGTCCACTTAGCCATGTGGTATCTGAAAGATGCGCAGCACTTACTGACCTGGTTGCACAGTCTGCAGGATTTTCATCTGTGGATACATGCCTCCACTGCCATGGATGAGAAGACCTTCTTAGGCGTATCACTCGATTAGTCACATATACATAGAAACGTCTTGTCTTGTCTGTATATATATCCCAAAACCACTCTGCTGTCTGTATAATAAGTTGTTGCATCTGCATATCCAGCTCTGACAAAATGAGATCTGCTAACTCTACCGCTAATACAGCAGCACAGAGCTCTAGCCTTGGGATTGTGTGCTCAGGTTGAGGAGATAGTTTTGCTTTCCCCATGACAAAACCTGTGTGGGAATTTCCATTTTCTTCAAATACTGTAAGGTAAGCAACAGCTGCTACAGCCTTTGTAGATGCATCTGAGAAGATGCTTAGTTCTCTCCTCTTTGAATCAGAAGGAGAAATCTTAGTATAAGGTCTTGGGATTTGCAAGTTACTAAGGTATTTTAAAGAATGTTGCCAGCATTCCCATTGGTCTTTCATCTCCTCTGGCAAGGGTGCATCCCAGTCTCCATTCTCTTTAGTTAGCTCTCTTAAAATGTGTTTCCCTTGAATTGTGACAGGAGCCACAAACCCTAGGGGATCATATAGGCCATTCACTACAGACAAGACACCATGACATGTAAAGGGTTTTTCATCAATGTTAACCTTAAAGATGAATGTGTCAGCCTCCAACTCCCAATTTAGGCCTAGACTGCGCTGCACCGGAGGGGTCTCTGAGCCCAAATCTAGGTCTTTTAAGTCATCAGCTCGATCTTCAGATGGAAATGCATCCATTACCTCTTTGCTATTAGAGGCAATTTTGTGCAGTCTCACATTGCAATTTGCAAGAGTGCTTTGGGTCTTTTTGAGCAAACTGATTACAGCCTCAGCTGTGGGAAGTGATTTGAGCCCGTCATCAACATAGAAGTCACGGTTAACAAAAAGCTCCACATCAGGGTCATAATGTGGTTCTCCATCCTTCACAGACTGTCTAAGGCAGTGGATGGCAACTGCTGGACTGGGTCTGTTTCCAAAGACATGCACGGTCATACGATAGTCAATGACATCTTGTGCTGGGTCATTGTCTCTAAACCATAGGAAATGTAGAAAGTTCCTATCTTGTTTCCTCACAAGGAAGCAGTGGAACATCTGCTTAATATCCACTGTTGCAGCAATAGCTTCCCTACAAAATTTAATGAGGACTCCCAAGAGTGTGTTATTGAGATCGGGCCCTTTTAGGAGAACATCATTGAGAGATATACCATAATATTGGGCGCTGGAGTCAAACACAACACAGATTTTCTCAGGCTTTTTTGGATGGTACATGCCAAAGATTGGTAGGTACCACCGTTCCTCATGACTTTTCAGCAGAGGGGCCACTTCAGCATGTCCATTCTCAAATATTTTCCCCATGAATGAGAAAAAATGTTGGCTCATTTGCGGCTTCTGCTAAAGGGTCCGTTTCAGAGAATGGAAACGTTTGAGGACCTGAAGTTTATTATCAGGGAGATGTTGTCTTGGCTGACTGAAAGGCAAAGGAGCTATCCAACTATTGCTGTCATCCTTCTCTAGATTCTGCTCCATTATAGACATAAAGGTGAGGTCTTCAATGGATGCCGCAATTTTTTCATCATTGCGAGTCAACTGAAACACTGTGTTGCCTAAATTAGAATCCTCTCCATCACAGGTTACTGTTTCTTTAAGCCGTGTGCAGAGAGGGCTTAATAACTTGGGACCATACTTCTCTTTCACATTGAGAACATTGGGACATGGCTTAAACAAAGTGGGACGATCTTGTTCAAGGGCATTTGTGAACAGAGTAGTCAAACTTAGAGGCTTGTGAGCTCTCCCCAAACAGACACTGCCCATAACCACCCATCCCAGGTCAAGTTTCTGGGCATAAGGAGCATCTGGTGGACCATTGATATGCTTACGAACGTTGTGGAGTCTGATGACATCTCGTCCAAGTAGAAGCATGATGGGAACATCTGGCTCAAGTTCTAGAATGAGGTGAGCTATAGGTCTTAGATGTGGATGGAATGAAGCAGCAATGGGTGTTGGAATTTCTATCCTATTGTCTGGTATCTCATTACACTCAAGCAACCTTGGTAGAAGTTGAACAGTTTTTCCATCTAACGACTCTATGAAAAAACCAGAGGCTGTTCTACCTATGTGTTCACTTACACCTGAGCAGGTTTTCAGAGTGTAAGATGAAGTGGGTTCTTGCACTTTATAGACATCAAAGAAGTCAGAGCGAGCCAAAGATCTGTTACTTTGTTCATCCAGGATAACGTACACTTTCATTGCCTGTTCACTGTGTCCTCCTGGGTAAATTTTGGCCAGAAGAATTGTAGAGAAAGACCTGTCATTAAAGTCTCCTCCACAAGCCTGAGTGCACTTAGTTGTGATATCTACTGTTTGCATCTGCGATTTCTCCCCACCATGCTTTGAAGAACAGCTTTTATCTTTGACCCAAGGAGCTGGTCCTGGATGAAGTGCAGAGGGGTGCCTATCGCTATCACATTCATTACATTTTAAAGTGCATTGGCATTCTCTGGCTGTGTGTGAAGTGGAGATGCAACATTTAAAACAAATGTTGTTCTCTTTAAGGAAATTCCTGCGTTCTTCGATGGTTTTTGCACGAAATGTGCGGCATATTTGCAGAGAATGTGGCTTTTTGTGGATAGGGCATTTTTTATCAGGATCATCCAGCTTCTTTAGGTTCCTGTGCTGGTCTGAGCAGGCAGCTGAGGATACCTCCAATTTGTGAACATTTACCTCCTTTGATCTGGTTACTTTCCATGGAGGTTTGTCGACTTTGCTATAGTCAGTCTGGCCTGTGAGCACAAAACCAGGGTCATTTCTAATTTTTGCTTGCTGCCTGACAAAAGAAACAAAGGCAGAAAAAGGGAAATGGAATTTGGTGGTTTTGTTTTTAGGTGGATCCAAAAGACAGCCACTTTTCCTGTAAGTTATATGGGAGTTTTTGAGCTATGGGTTTGACACCTCTGGCTGTGTCAAGATATGTAAGGCCTGGAAGATCTCCCTCTTCTTTGGCTGCATTCAACTCCATTAGTAGATCACTGAGATCCCGCATTTTTGAGTATTCCTTGATGCTAAGTCTAGAGAAACTGTCCAATTTCTGGAACAAAGCCTTTTCGATTACTTCTGCTGAACCATAGCATTCGTCCAGTCTGTCCCATATCATCTTTAGCCCTTTTGCTGGTTGGTTTATATGGATAGATCTTATGCGCTTAGCATGTTCAGCAGATTCTTTCCCCAACCATTTGACTAGGAGATCCATTTCTTGATTGCAAGTCAGATTCAAGTCTCCGACTGTATCCAGGAAAGAATGTCGCCAAGCTCTATAGCTCTCTGGCTGGTCATTAAATTGCAGCAGGCCAGTTGTGACAAGTTCACATCGTGCAAGAAAACGAACAAGGTCTGTCATATGGGATTCAGCGATATTGGGATGCGGCGTATGACTGCCCGTGCGATGTGACATTACACTTCTACTATGGGGAGAAAAATTTGTTGACTGATCATGAAGAGAACATGGATGATGTACATCATTGAAACCTACACTGTGTAAAGGCTGGCAGAATTGGGCAGGAGTACAATTCACGTTTGAAGTGACATGAGGAACTTGATGCTCACGTTGACTCTGAATATGTTGGGGAGAATAATGAGACATTGCAAGAGGAATAATGCCTTCAACATTGAGACATGGGTCGTGTACAGACTGGACCACAGGTGGATCTGTGTGTGACCACTTTGTCACGTCCTGAAAAGGTGAATCCTCCTCTTGTGCTAATCTACTTTCCTCACATATTTTAGCTTGATCCCTTACATAATCTTGTGTGCGTTGAACGGATGCAATGGGTGATGATGATGTGATTTGATGATTACAGCTGTATCTTCCTTCACTTATTGCAGCTGCTGCCTCCAGTGCCTCTATTTTGCTGTAGCTACAGCAATTTTTTTTTCAATGGCCAGCTTTTCCATTGAAGCTTCTAGCTTAACTTTCTCCATTCTCATCTGAATCTCTTTCTCGGTGTACCTCAAACGTGCTTTTGATGCTTCTGCTTTAGCCCTGGCTGCAGCAGCAGCAACACTAGTGGTTGATGCAGCAGAGGAGGCTGATGCAGAAGTATGAGACCTAGTCTTCATAGTGGGTAACTCTGACTCCATTACACAGGTGCGAAAAGATCACAAAATGTGCCACTGAAGTAGTTTATGTATGATGGCTGTTGCCACAATATCATAAGTGTGCTGCTTCTCTGACAAGTGTCATCTTTTCACTGTACTTCTTTCACTCTGACCATGTGAGAGCCTTAAGAGTAAGTGTCAACATCTTCTTTACATCACGACTCTGAAGACATTTTATGTAGTCCACAGGTTTAATGACGGCAGAAGCTGTGAAACTACAAGTAAAAAGATACGTTTCCAATGACAATATTGTTCACATATACTTTGCACAAACAAATTACTTTTAAACTAAGTTAGCTTTAAATCAAGCTTACAGTACTACAAACTAACATAGCTTAAATGATATTTTTCCTGATGTTAAACAACTGAAAACAAACACTCAAATAATATATGATGAAAAACAAGTATGTTGCTGTGAACATACATACAGACGATGCCACAAGATGACAGATGTAAGCAGATGTACAAAGAACTGTGGAGAAGGCCATCAATTTGCCATAGCGTGTGAACACACTTCCCCATAACGTTTACTTCCTGCGATGACTTCAGAACTTTGTGCAGGCTAGATTGCAAGTAGATACAAAAAAACCCCACTAGGTGGCACAATATTTTCTGAAGCCTGTAACAGCACACTGAGTATAAATATAAATAAATAATAACTAAATAACTAACTCTGAGACTAAGTGACTCTGAGGAAGGAAATCATTTAGTGGAGGTAGGTGTGTTTCCAGTTTGTGTAGGAACCCTGAGAGCTATATAAAGAACATATAGAGCAAAGTGCCATGTTAGCGCCATAAAGTTGTTTTAAATAGAGCGTTGGTGAATATGAGAGTCTGTTGGTGACTTATTGACTTACTGGACCTTAAACATCCCTTAAAAATGATTTGATGACCTCGTCCAGAGTTTCTTACACTTTTTCACCGTGAGACCCCCTTTTAGGCTCCATTAGACTCACTGTTGAATCTGTGACCCACGTGTTCAGCAGAGCAACCCGCGTTCAGCTTCTTCAGTCCAGAGATCAGAAAACTCATGGTCCATGAACTCGCATCAGCTCCTGCACTAACATTCGGGCAGGACACACCAGTGCCTTCAGTCTCCGAATGTAGTTGTGGCCGATGCAGACAGATCAGGAAAAACTCTCAAACTCTGTCTCTCTAAGTTCTCCTTCCATTCTCCTCCACTTCTCTTAGTCCCGCCCAATCACAACCCTCATTGGGCCGTCACCTAAACATGTATAACCAAGATGGCTTCATGACCACACCGCGAGGCTCAGCGTCTCTCCAGTTTTTGCAATTTAGTGCTTATTTACATAATTATCTCCAGCGTTTTCGCGCGAATCACTCGTGCAAATTATAGCTACTCCACACAAGAGCTCCGGAATATCAACATTCGCTGCTTAAACACCGGTTTTGACCATCCGTTCAACTTCAACCAGCTTCCATCCGGACTCCGGGACCTAATGAGCTGCTCTTGCTGACTGGAAGAGCCCGGCGCCAGCGTCGCGAACGTAAACAAAGGCAAGGTAAGCGGGGAGGTGTGCGTGCTAAGCTAAACCCACACCGGCCGGCGCTACCCAGCATCTTTCTCACCAATGTTCGCTCGCTGCCGGGAAAGTTGTATGAGTTAAAGATCTGGACCCTTACAAAGAGAACGCTTATGGACTGCAATCTCATGTTTTTCACTGAAACATGGTTGAGCAGCAACGTGGCGAACAGTGTGGTGGAGCTAGAGGGACAGGCACTGTTCAGAGCCAACAGATCAGCCGAGGCTATGGGGAAGACACGCGGCGGGGGGAACTGTATCTATGTAAACAAAGCATGGTGCTCGGACTCTGTCGTTATGGAAACCCACTGCTCTGCTGACCTGGAGTTCCTGATCATCAAGTGCAGACCCTTCTACCTACCCCGTAAGTTCACCTGTATTCACGCGGTTGTAGTCTACGTGTCTCCGGATGCTAATGCTAATGCAGCTATGGAACATCTTTGTGCTATTATTAGCAAACTGCAAACTGGGCACCCGGACAGAGCCCTCATTGTAGCAGGGGACTTTAACCACAGCGACCTGAGAACTGGACTTCCAAAACTTCATCAGAATGTTTTCTGTACCACAAGGGGACAGAAAACTTTGGACAAAGTTTACACCAACGTGGCTGATGCATACAAAGAAACCCCTCCCCCACCTGGGACAATCTGACCATCTCTCTCTGCTCTGCTCCCCAAGTATACTCCAGTCATCCAGTGGGTAAAACCTGCAACCAGGTCTGTAAAGATCTGGATGGATGGAGCTGACTCCACTCTTCAGCACCAGTTCCAGCACACCGACTGGAGTGAGTATGCTGCCCGGGCCACCACAGACTCACAGATCAATATTGACACCAACTCTATCCTGGAACAAATCAACAACTGTGTGGACAGAGTGACATCACAAAAGACAATAGTCACTTTCCCTAACCAGAAGCCCTGGATGAACAGAGAGGTTCGCCTCCTGCTCAAAGCCAGAGATGCTGCCTTCAGGTCCAGAGACCGGGAGGCTTACAGCTCTACTAGAGCTAACCTGAAGAAAGGGATCTCTATGGCCAAGCACTGCTACAAACAACGGATTGAGGAGCATTTCTGCTCATCTGACCCCCGGCGTATGTGGCAAGGCATACAAACCTTGACTGATTTCAAACGACCCAACACTGTTACATCCACTAACTGTGCTTCTCTCCCCGATGAGCTAAACCAATTCTACACTCGTTTTGATCGGGGGAACAAGGCGGCATCATCCAAAATGGTTTGTCCAACCCAGGATCTCCCACTCACACTCTCCACCTCGGACGTTTGTCGGACGCTGAGCAGAGTGAATGCAAGGAAAGCAGCTGGTCCTGATGGTGTACCTGGCTGAGTGCTGAGAGCTTGTGCTGAGGAACTGTCTGGAGTCTTTGCACACATTTTCAATCTGTCACTGGCCCAGGCAGCTGTCCCTACCATCTTCAAGACTGCCACCATTGTGCCAGTGCCAAAGCACTCATCTGCTGCAGCCCTGAATGACTTCCGCCCTGTTGCACTCACCCCAATCATCTCAAAGTGCTTCGAGAGACTAGTTCTTTCTCACTTGAAATCCTGCTTACCTGCTACACTGGACCCACATCAGTTTGCCTACCATAGCAACAGGTCAACTGAGGATGCCATCTCCTCAGCACTTCATACTGCACTGACCCACCTGGACTGCCAGAACTCTTACATCAGAATGCTGTTCATCAATTTCAGCGCAGCATTCAACACAGTGATCCCTCCCAAGCTGATCTCCAAACTCAACCATCTGGGTATCAGCACATCCCTCTGCAACTGGATTTCGGACTTCTTGACTGACAGACCCCAGTCTGTTAGATTAGACAACCTCTCCTCCTCACTCATCACCTAGAACACGGGTGTACCACAAGGTTGTGTACTGAGCCCACTGCTGTACTCTCTGTTCATCCATGACTGTGTGCCTGTTTATGGTTCTAACACCATAGTCAAGTTCACGGATGACACCACGGTGATAGGCCTGATCAGAGACGATAATGAGATGGCCTACAGGGATGAGGTACAGCATCTGTCACTATGGTGCCAAGAAAACATCCTGGAGCTCAACACAAGCAAAACCAAAGAGATCATCATGGACTTAAGGAGGTCTAGAAGCCTGCACTCTCCTATCTACATCAGCGGAGTCCAGCTTCAAGTTCCTTGGCATCCACATCTCCAGTGATCTCACCTGGCCTCTGAACTCCTCCGTCCTGGTCAGAAAGGCGCAGCAGCGCCTTTACTTCCTTCGGAGCCTGAAGAAGGTTCACCTATCTCCCAGAATCCTGGTGAACTTCTACCGATGCACCATTGAGAGCATACTCACCAACTACATCTCAGTATGGTATGGCAACTGCTGCGTTGCTGACCGGAAAGCACTCCAGCGAGTAGTGAAGATGGCCCAACGCATCACAGGCACCCAGCTACCCACCATCCAGGACATTTATCACAAACGCAGCCTGGGCAGGGCAAGGAACATCATCAAGGACGTTTCTCACCCGAACCACAAACATTTCACCCTACTCCCATCTGGTAGGCGTTAAAGGAGCCTCCGTTCCCGCATGAGCAGGCTCAGGAAAAGCTTTTTTCCTGAAGCAGTGACCATGGTGAACGCCGCACGGACACTTTAATTCATCTGTTCAACACCCGCAAACTCTGCACATACACCTCTAACTTTGCACTGCCTTTCTGCATCTTTGCACCATCACCCACTATACTGCACTTTATTCATATTCACCAACATAATACTGTATGCTCATTCTGTACAGTACTGTTTGGTAGTCATTTTATAATTCTGTAATACTGTAATGCTCATTCTATTCAGTACTGTTTGGTATTCTTTTACTGTTGGTATTCGTTTATAATTCTGTAACACTGTCCACTCTATACAGTACAGCTGGTATTCATTTCAGCTGTATTGCTGCTACCACCACATGCATACTACATTCTGCACATCTGCTCGGTATATGTAACTACATACTTGTACATTTATATATGCCATACTTATGTATACATATTTATATCCATGCACTTCATGTAAATAACACTGCCTATTGCACTTCTGGTTGGATGCTAACTGCATTTCATTGGCTCTGTACTGGTACTTTTTGCGCAATGACAATAAAGTTGAATCTAATCTAATGAATCTAATCTAAACATCCTGTACTCTCACCCCATTGGTGGAGCTTACAGGAAAGAGTAAAAAAAGCAAACAAAAAGAATTCTGGGAAATTGAGTCCTGTACCCTGTTCGTTAAACAAATACAAATAATATAATGATACAAAAGTAAGATTTTAAAGGAAACTACCTAAGAGACAGTGGGTGTGTCAAGTCATGTCATCAAAACAGAGATACAGGGTGAAAAAGTTTAGCGCTTAAATCTGATTCATCGCACATTTAACTGACAAAGCGTCTTAATTAGTGTCACATTTGCGACCCCCCTAGAAGTACAGACCCCCAGGTGAAGACCCCCTGACCTCGTCTATACAAAATATTTTTTAAGTCATTGTATTTTATTGTATATTATTTCATATATTCAGTTACATTTATAATTTCTTTGAGATTCTTAGATACAGTCTGTAAATAATGTGAAAATGTAACGTAACGTGAAAATCTAAGTGAATGTGTTTGGAATGAGGGTGCTTTTATTAAAAAAAATACGTTTTTCCAACTTTTTGAATTTTAATCTGTTACGCTTTTTTGAAACAACTTCTCCAGCTGTAGAAAACACCCAGGTAGAACCTGCATTTGACATGGCCTTACTACTAATACCTATTCCTAAGGTCCCTCAAATTCTGTTCAGTCTTGGGGAAAAAAAACGGAGAAGTTTTATTGTTGGTTTGAAAATTATCTTTCCATTCATTATGTTACATCTATTCCCATCCATTTCTCTTTTCCTTCTCTCTTTAGAAATGGATCAGGCAAGGAAAGCCAATGAAGAGACTGACCTGGAATGCAAGAGGGAGATGCAAGAGGCCACCATTCACTCGATTGAAGTGATGATCAACAACAAGTGTGATCAACTTCAAAAACAAGTTGAGACACAGAGGCTTGACCTAAAGGCACTATTCACTGAAGCTAAAACAGTGATGTCTAAGGAAGACAAAGCTCTCAGCTGTGCTGAACTTCAGAGAAAATAAGCAGAAGCCTCTGCACTTGCAGAGAAGCAGTCTGAGCTGCTCTCATGTCATATGGTGTCATCTCTGTTCTCTGTCCTATGTCATCTCTGTTTTATTACTTGGGTACTGAGTACTGACATTGGCGGAAGTTGGCAGCACGAGCAGTCGCAGCGGCCACTCCGGGAACAAAACATGATGCTTCTTTTGTTTGTTTCCGTTACAAAACCCGACCTGAACTCGCAACATGCAAGAGTTCACTACCAGAGCTACCAGCTCCCTCACATATGACCGGCAGACCCTCCTAAACCTACAAATTCCGGTAAAAAATCCACTTTCCGACGGTCTACGAGCAGAGCTGCGTGTGCTAGGCCTGCTAAGATCCGCAGTGTTTCCTGGCCGGAAGAAGGCTCCCCGCAAGCGGTGCGCGAGGAGCTGGAAGCGCAGTAAGAGAGCCAGAGTCCGCGCTAAGCTAGTGGCTAACCTCAGTTCTGCTCTCCAATGTCTGCTCCCTGAAGAACAACCTGTACACTTAACAATTCAGCAGACAACCCAGCGCGAGTTCAGAGACTGCTGTGTGTACGTTTTCACGGAAACGTGGTTGACAGACTCCATCCCGGACTCCGCCATTCAGCTGGACGGCCTTTTCTCCTTCTGCGCGGACCGCAACGTGGACCTCTTCGGTAAGACCCATGGAGGGGGCCTGTGTGTCTACTTCAACACTGAATGGTGTAACAACACTAAGCTGGTCTCCAGCTACTGCTCACCGCTGGTGGAGTTTGCTGTTATTAGAGCCAGACCTTTCCATTTCCCCAGGGAACTGAACACTGTTTACATAGTAGCAGTGTACGTAGCACCTGGCGCTAACACCAGCGCTAATGCTAATGGTAATGCGCTCTGTGAACTCCACAGTTCTGTCAGCAAACTCCAGAACTCACACCCTGATGGACTGTTCATTATTGCTGGAGACTTCAACCACAGCAACCTGAAGTCTCTGCTGCCCAGCTTTCACCAATATGTGGACTTTCCAACCCGTGGGGCTAATGTGCTGGATCTTGTTTACACAAACATCCCCGGTGCGTACAGAGCAGAGCCCCGACCCCACTACGGCTACTTGGACCACATCTCTGAAAATCTTAAGAAAACTGCTTGGGTTCTTGAGTTATTATCGGGCCTACATTCAGGATTTTTCCAGGATCACCAAACCCTTGTTGGCCTCCTTCAAGTCAGAGGAGTTCCTGAAAACACACAGACCAAGTCCAGGGAAAAACAAAATGCCCAGTTGCCCTCAAAGAGCTGGACAGGTGAGCACGACCATATTCTGAAGCAGCTTGTTGATATTCTGTCTAATCCCCTGATACTTGTGTACCCTGACTTCGAACTGCCATTCGTTTTACACACAGACGCCTGTTACAAAGGGCTCGGAGCAGTGTTATATCAGAGGCAGGGGGGAAAAGAGTCATCGCATACGGCTCAAGAACTCTGACTCCAGCAGAAAAAAACTATTGTTTACATTCTGGCAAGTTAGAGTTCTTGGCTCTTAAATGGGCCATATATGAAAAGTTCAGGGATTACTTGATCTATGCCCCAGAGTTCACAGTGTATACAGACAATAATCCCCTG
Source organism: Acestrorhynchus altus (assembly GCA_034509495.1). Lineage (NCBI taxonomy): Eukaryota > Metazoa > Chordata > Actinopteri > Characiformes > Acestrorhynchidae > Acestrorhynchus > Acestrorhynchus altus. The sequence goes on along the minus strand of CM067514.1, from coordinate 244,148 downwards.
ACATACTGTATGTGATGATGGGTGGGAGAGCTGGCCGATTTCAGATTCAAGATCAAATACAGGCCTGGTAGGATCAACGTGGACGCTGACACTTTGTCACGCCTCCCCCTAGACATTGATAGCTATGTAGGGGAGTGTACAGAGGAGCTTAGTCAAGACATTATCTGTGCAACATGGGAAGGTAGTGAGGCTGCAAAGACAAGTGATGTTGCATATGTAGCTGCCTTAAATCTAGCTCAAGACACTAGAACAGACAAATCAGCCTTGCATAACATCAGCCATGAAGAGTTAGAAAGGGCACAAAGACAAGTTGCAACAATAAAATAACTACTCAGGTTAAAAGAGACAAAAACAACACTAACTGAGAGAGACAGGGAAAACGCAGGTGGGTTAGTGAGGAGACTCATGCGTGAATGGAGAAAGCTGAAGATAGGTGTTAAAACACCTGCATCAGGACATGGGCCATCTCGGTGCTGAACAAGTTATCAGCCTGGCCCGAGATGGCTTCTACTGGCCCTTTATGAAAAAGGACATTGAGGCGTATGTAACAAGACAGTGTCCATGTATAGAGCAAAAGAAACCCACTTTACATATGAGGGCACCCATGGGGAGCATCAATTCCAGTGCGCCCATGGACCTGGTGTCCATTGACTATATGCATTTAGAAAAGAGTCGAGGTGGTTATGAGTATATACTTGTCGCTGACCACATTGACCACTTCACGTGCTTTGCACAGGCATGGCTAACCAGGAACAAGTCAGCAAAAACTGCTGCAGAGAAATTATATACTGATTTCATTCCTCGTTTCAGTTACCCTGCTAGACTACACCACGACCAGGGTCGCAACAATCATATCGCCACAAACAACAGTCAGAAATCGAGTGCTCATGGAAAGAAACACTATGACCAGCAGGTGAGAGGAGTGGTCTTAGAGCCTGGTGACAGAGTGTTAGTACGCAACCTAGGAGAAAGAGGAGGACCTGGGAAACTCAGATCATATTGGGAGCAGACTCTGTACATTGTGAAAGAGCGGATTTATGACAGCCCCATCTACAAGGTACATACTGAGAACAATGCACAGAAAACAAGGGTGCTCCACAGAAATCTCCTCCACCAGGTGAATGACTTACCAATAACTGTTGAGCTTGGTAAAGGTAAAGTGCCCATTAAAAGCAAAGCCAAAAGTTACAGAGTCAATCAAAACCCAAGTGACAGGAACAGTGACACATCAGACTCTGAAAGTGACTCAGAAGTACATTATTGGTTCCAGTAACAACAGGGCCACACAGTCCAGCCACTCAAACTGATCCAGAATCAGGTCAGAGGTTCACACCTGTGGAACGAGAGAGACACTCACAACTGCACATTGCAAACAAAAATGTTCCCATGGAGCATCAGTGCCCGGAGGAAACTGAAGTGGTTCAAGAGATTTTAATATTCACTTTGAGAAGGTAGACGATCCTTTAAAAAGGCATTTACCTCAATCCTAGACTCTGTAGGTATTATCCAGAATGTAACCGACACATTACTGTAATCACACTCTGTCACTGGGTGTTGACATAAATAACTTAAATTCTCTTCCCCAAACCACAGCAATCTCAGATCATTATTTAATTTCCTTTGAGCTACAGCTTTGCAAAAATGTAAGTACGTCCCCTCATTACTGCATGAAGCATTTAATAAGATCAACTACAGCCCAACAAATTACTGAAAACCTACCTGATTTATTAACACCAGATTATTATCCAACAGATCCAGAGGAGTTAGATAAATTAACCAACTGTTTACATAATAACCTCAGATCAACATTGGACAATGTAGCACCACTTAAATATAAAAAAATTAGACAGAAGAAAATCACCCCATGGTACAACGATTAGACAAGTACCTTGAAACAGTCAGCAAGAAGGCTAGAACGGAAATGGCATTCCACTAAACTGGAAGTGTTCCACTCAGCTTGGAAGAACAGCCTAATTGACTATAGAAGGGCTCTAACTAGAGCTCGCTCAGATTATTTATCCACAATTATCGAAAAGAACAAAAACAATCCCAGAGTACTTTTCAGTGAAATCTCAAAACTTACTAAAAATCAGGCAGGTACACCACAGACGATTCCATCAAATTTCACCAGTAATACCTTTATGGACTTTTTCAATCATAAAATAGAAAATATTAGACAGAAAATTCAACCCATAATATTAAATCCAAACAGTTTGTCTTCTGGTCTGGCTGATATAGAACAAAATATAGATATAGAAGAAAAGTTGGAAACCTTTCACCTACTTTCACAATCTAATCTTCCACAGTCAGAATTAGAGAAAATTAGTCACTCCTCAAATTCTGCTCCTGCTGTCTACATCCAGTCCCATCAAACCTACTTAAAGAAGTGCTGTCATCTATAATCAAACCTCTCTTAGCAATAGTAAACTCTTCTCTTAGTTTAGGATACATACCTAAACCTTTTAAATTAGCAGTCATTAAACCACTTCTCAAGAAAGCAAATCTGATTGTACTGGATAATTACAGACCTATTTCTAATTTACCATTTATATCTAAGATTTTAGAAAAAGCTGTGGCCCAACAACTGTGCAGATACCTGCACAAGAATCACATATATGAAAAGTTCCAATCTGGATTCAGGCCTCATCATAGTACCGAGACAGTTCTAGTTAGGATTACAAATGATCTCCTTCTTTCTCTGATCAAGGCTGTGTCCCTGCTTGTGCTGCTAGATTTAAGTGCAGCATTTGATACAATAGATCACACTATTCTCCTAGAAAGATTAGAAAACGTGGTGGGAATCACGGGGACAGCCCTCTCGTGGTTCAGATCTTACCTAACTGATCAGTTTCAATTTGTAAATGTAAAGGATGTGTCTTCCAATCACACTCAAATGAGATATGGAATCCCACAAGGCTCTATTTTAGGACCACTACTGTTCACTCTTTACATGCTACCCCTTGGCACAGTAATAAACAGACATGGCATTAATTTCCACTGTTATACAGATGATACTCAATTGTATATATCAGCCAAACCTGATGATAAAACTAGATTAAAGAAAATGGAAGACTGTATAAAAGACATAAAATCTTGGATGGGGCATAACTTCCTCCTTCTAAATAGTAACAAAACAGAGGTCCTCCTTTTGGGTCCTAAAATCGCAAGAAATAAATTATCAGACTTGATGCTAAATCTGGCCGATTTCTCAGTTATACCTAATTCAGTAGCCAAAAATCTTGGCGTCATAATTGATTCAGATTTATCGTTTGACCAACACATAGGTAATATTACTAGGACCGCTTTTCTCCATCTTCGTAATATTTCCAAGTTAAGAAAAGCCCTGTCCTTACACACTGCTGAAAAACTGGTGCTTTTATTACCTCACGGTTAGATTACTGCAATGCACTATTGTCAGGTTGTTCAAGCAGGAACCTAAACAGACTTCAGTTAGTTCAAAATGCTGCAGCCAGGGTCTTAACTAAAACTAGAACATCTGACTACATCAGTCCAATACTATCAGCACTGCACTGGCTTCCGGTTAAATTCTGAATTGAATACAAAATTCTTTTACTTACATATAAAGCCCTACACGGGCTCGCTCCTGAATACTTACAGGATCTAATTTACCTTTATGAGCCACCACCATCACTCAGATCACAGCGAGCTGCTTCCTATTAGTTCCCAGAATTCAGAAGGCTTCAGCAGGGGGAAGAGCCTTTTCTCACAAAGCCCCCCAGCTCTGGAATCACCTTCCAGATAATGTTCAGGACACAGACACTGTCTCAGTCATCAGGTTTAGGCTGAAAACTTACTTGTTCAGTGTAGCTTTTGGTAATTAATGTCTTAGCTTAGTTACAGGCTGCATATCTGGGGGTTCTTGGACACTGGGATTTATGGTAAACTGGGGTGTTGGTGCTGCCGTCGCGATCACTCTGGTTTGTTAGATGCCAATGTTTCAGGATGCTCCATGTTTATGTTACCTTCTGGTTCTCTCCTTAGTTACGCTGTTATAGTCAGATCTTCCGGAGTCTCTCGCCACACTCTGGTAATGTTTACATTCTCTGTTCTCTTTATAAATTTCAAACTAATTCATCTCTGTATGTTTTCCGAGTTAACGATGACCCACCAGCCAGAACTGATTAGGTCCTAACCTCAAGCTCTTCTGCCCCATCTGAGAAGGACTCCAAGCTCCCCTGATAAAGCTTTACTTTGGCTTTCCACCTTCCAGCTACTGGACCTGGACTAGTTTCCCACCCTGCTATGGACAAGCTGCTCACCCACCACCACCAACTGTAGAAATCTACTGTTAATATTATGTCCATCACACTAACATTACTTCAGCATACCTGAGTATTAGAACAGAGGTGTAAGGGTCCAGTGTCCCCTAACTATATATAAGTAGCTTGACCAGAGGAGGATGGGTCCTCCCCTTGTGAGCCTGGTTCCTCCCAAGGTTTCTTCCTCCAGCTCTGAGGGAGTTTTTCCTTGCCACTGTTGCCATTTGGCTTGCTCACTAGGGGATCTGTCATCTATACTTTGTTCCTGTTTTAACCTTTTTATTTATTTATTTAATTTCTGTGAAGCTGCTCTGTGACTGGACAGATGACTGGGGGATGTGTGACTGGACAGGAGACATGAATGAAGTGACCGGAGACTGGACTGATGACTGGACCTGGGGAACATGGGACTGGACAGAAGACACAGGTGACATAACTGAAGACTGGACTTGGGAAACAGGAGACACAGGAGATGAAAACAGAGACTGAACTTGGGGAACTTGGGGCTGTACTGAGGACACAGGTGACAGAACGAAAGACTGGGCTGGACAAACAGGCTGTGCAGAAAACAAAGGAGATGGAGACTGGACGGAGGACAGGACAAAGGGAGTTTGAGACGTGGCTGGAGACTGGATTCTGGACAAGAAAGGATTAGGGAATGGAACTGGTATAAACACATGGACTGGGACTGACACAAAGACAGTGACAGGAACAGGGATGACAAAACTAGACACAGGAATGGGAACAGGAACAGACACAGGTATTTAAAACAGGAGCAGATATGGGGACAAAAACAGAACTAAACTGAGACAAGGGTGGAGACATGGGTACAGATGTGGATACAGGATTAGACAGCGACATAGAAGGTATGGGCCCAGACCTGGCAAAAGTACCAATTGTCCTTGGAGCCAGACTGGGCACAGTTCTAAAAACAGCCTTCTGAGCAGGAGATGGAGCTGGGGTTTCCAGCTCCCAGGCTGGATCTAGATCTGGAGCAGGGGTTTCCAGCTTCTGGACTGGATCTAGATCTGGAGCAGGGGTTTCCAGCTCCCGGACTGGATCTGGAGCAAGGGTTTCCCGCTCCCGGACTGGATCTGGAGCAAGGGTTTTCAGCTCCCGTACTGGATCTGGTTCTGGAGCAAGGGTTTCCAGCTCCCTGTCTCTGCGGCTCATTCCCAAACGACCTACTCCGAAAAGCCAACCTGCACCCAACAAAACCAGGTACCCCTACTGCCTCCATAGATTTGGCCAGTCCTTATGTCAGGAGCGAGCATACAGAACAAGGACGAGGGTATGGGGGCAAATGCAGGGGTAGGAATTTAATATAAATAAAGAAAAGAAAGCACTTAGTTACAAAGTACAAACAAAACAAAAGGGAACTATACTAACAAACAGAGAACAAAATATACCAGCAACAAACTGACAGAAACAAAAGGACTGACAAAGACAGACTGAGACAAAGGGTCCTAAATACAAAACACTGGACACACCTGAAACTACAAAGGGGCAGGTCTAAAAACAAGACAAAGGTGAGAATGGGTGGAGCAAGGGAGGAGACAGAACCAAAACAAAAACACAAAACATGTGCTAAGGAGCACAAGGGGGAAACTGACAGGGAAGACAGGGCTGGCAAGAGACAGACATGACAGTTGGGTCCCACTCATACAGGTGGTCATACTCTGGATATTGTGTTCTCCTTAGAATTAGACATGAATCAGATCTGCTGTGAAGATCTTCCAATCAGTGATAATAGATGTATCTTCTTTAATCTGTCTGCCAATGCAGACCCTCTCTGTCCCAAAAGAACGTTCCATTCTGGCATTATAACTCAGAAATCAGCTCACCAGTTTTCAGCACGTTATGATTTTAATACTGATTCTGATGATACTGAGTTTTAATGCCATCTTTTAATGAACATTGCTCTGTAATAATGGATAAAGTGTCTCCCTTAAAGATGAGCTCTAAATCTATCCATAACACGGCCCCTTGGATAACACAAGAGGTTGGTTCTTCCAGGCTGAAGTGTCGCAGAGCTGTCAGATGATGGAAAGCTACTGGGTTGGAAGTGCACCGCCTGTACCTCAAAGATCTTCTTTCTTCTTTTAATGTTTTAGTGAAGGAAGCCAGGTCCTCTTATTTTACTAATTTCATTTTATCGTCTAAAAGAATCCCAAGATTTTATTTGATGCCATAAACAATATAGTTGCTCCTTCAGTTTCAGCTTTGCCTTGCTTTTCGGTGAGGAGCGTCTTAAGTTTTTATCCTTTTTTAATGATGAGGTGAAGAAACAGATCTAGTGTTCAACCTGTGAACTATTCATTTAAGTTTGGTCCCTGAAAAGTCTCTGCAGTTATGGATTCATTTGAAACCATTACTGTGGATGATTTGATGGATGTGGTTAAGAAATGTAAATCTTCTATGAGCCCTTTAGATGTCATACCATCATCAGTATTTGTAAAAGTATTGATGGATGTAGGTCTGACGGTTTAGCTCTTATAAATTCGTCATTGTTGTCAGATTGGGTTCCTTCTTATTTTAAGATACTTCTGTTCAGCCATTAATGAAAAAACCCAACCTGGATCCAGCTGAGCTCAAAAATTACAGACCAATATCTAAACTCCCTTATATGTAGAAGATCTTAGAGGAAGTGGTGTCTAATCGACTCACTGCTTTAATGGAGAAGTATGATTTATATGACAGGTTTCAGTCTGGTTTTCGCAAGCGATGTTCTACAGAGACAGCCCTACTGAGGGTTTCTAATGATTTGCTGATGTCCTCTGATGTAGGTGATTGTTCAGCATTGGTACTGCTTGATCTCAGCTCGGTGTTTGATACTGTCACCATCACATTTTAATGAAAAGATTAGGAGATTGGTGGAGTAATCTGGTACTGTTTTAAAATGTTTTTGCAGTTTCAGTGGGAAACTATGTCAGGGACTCTGCTCCACTGTCATGTGGTGTTCCACAGGGTTCAGTTCTGGTCTCTATTATTTTCTGTTTATATGTTTCCTCTGAGTCAGATTATTGATAGATTTAATATTCCATATAATTTTTTTGAGGATGACATTCAACTCCATTTGCTCACTAGATCAAATAAATGTTCCCATGTTCCTCCATTACTTTCATCACAGCTTTGGCTTCCGGTTGAGCAACAGATACAGTTCCAAATTCTGACCCTTACGTACAGAGCGCTACATGGTCAGGTCATGTATGTAACTGACTTTCTTCATCCACATGTATCATCACGCTCTCTTAGGTCAGATAACTTAAACCTGTTGTCTGTTCCACGCTCCCGTTTAAGGACAAAAGGTGATCAGGTGTTTGAGGTTGTTGCTCCTAAATAATGGAAAACTCTACTATATTTTTGGAGAGTTGCAGAGTCAGTGGAGTCTTTAAAAAGCCATTGAAGACTTATGTGTTTAAACAGGCTTTTGGTTCATTTATTAGGTGTATTCTTTTAGGGTTTCACAATGTGTTCTATGTTTTTTGTTGATTTTGGATCCTCTGTAAAGCACTTTGTGACAGCTGTCTGAGAAAAGTGCTATATGAATACATTTAACTGAGTTACTTACTTCTGTGTTGCATGAGTTCAGTAAAGTGCTGAACTTTAAAGCTGAACTACATGCACAACATTTGAACAACTGATCTACAGGCCTGAGTCACGTGATTTCTGAACAAGGAGAGGGCGCTAGACCTCAAGAATCAGTTTCATCTGAACTTCAGTGCTGAGCCTGTAGAAGAGCTGGATGACAGCTTTCTGTTTATTCCTCTGAGTGCTGCTCTAACTCCACTGCTGAGGAACAGTGTCTGAACTCCAGCTCTGTGTGTTTTTGATAGAACTCTGTGATTAATACACCACAGAGAACAGGGTAGATCAGGCGTCACTAACCCTGCTCCTGGAGAGTTACCTTCCTGTAGGTTTCAAATCTGACACTCCCCATTCAGTCAATCAGAAACCTCTCTATTGGGTCAGGAGGGTCTGCAGGAGCAGGGTTGGAGACCCCTGTAGTGGAGGGTTTAAATGAAACCCAGCCAAGGATCTGAATCAATGTTGTTTCAATGTTGTTATCAAGTTCAAATCCAATGTTGATTTGTTAACCTGTTCACAACCTGACAGATGTGGTGACAGATGTGGTGTTAATCTCTTTGGAGGTCCTGAACCCCACACACTAAAGGCATGTGCAGGACCCCACTCCCCAGACGGGCTTGAGCTCCCGAGTGGAGAGGTGCGCGTGGTGCTGGGGGGGATGTGCGAGCACGTGCCTGCCGCACCGAAGATGAGGGACAGGCACGAGCTCCGGGACGCTGATGGGGAAACCAGACCACAGTGAGACCATGGCCAGAATCATCCCCCTGCTGTGAGTCGTGACGGAGCTCCGCGTGAGCGTGAGCGCAGGTCCTGCGCATCTTTAAGAACTGACCACTGTCCAGCCTGACCAGTGTTACTGGAGTCTGAAACTGACTGCTGTCCAGCCTGACCAGTGTTACTGGAGTCTGAAACTGACCGCTGTCCAGGCTGACCAGTATTACTGGAGTCTGAAACGTGTTACAAAGGATGCAGTATAAATTGTATGACTCTGTACTGTACCTGCCTCCAGAACTCCAGGCATCTTGTGGCCTCATGTACTGCTCTGTTGCTTTGAGTTTTCTGGGCCTGATGATGTCCATGCTAATCTTAGACAACAAAGCCTGTCTTCAGAACCAGCCTCACATCAAATCCCTCCTGCTTGCAGTTGCTGGAGTCATGCAGGTTTTGGCTGCATTCTGCGTGTTAATTCCAGTCTCTTGGACAGCTCATGTAACTATCCAGGGCTTCTACAATCCACTGCTGCTGGATGCTCAGCGCAGGGAAATTAGTGAAACACTCTACACTGGCTGGGTTGCAGCAGGGTTCCTTCTCGTCTCTGGTGTAGTCTTCCTGTCCTGTCGATCTGCTTCAAAATCTGTGTTTGCTCAGCTGTACCAGCCAGTCTACATGAACAACACCTCCACTATTTCCCATGCCTATCCCATCATGCCCACATTGAGCTATCTGACCTACTCATTGTCTCAGCAGCCTCCTGTACAAGGCAACAACCATTACCCTTTGCAGTCTTCATCCTCAATTTACAGCCCTGTGGCAGTGACCACTGCTAGCAAGCCCATGCTCCACAATGCCCAGCTTACAGCTTCTAATGTTCCTGTGGTGTACAAGGGCAACATTGGGCCCAACCACCAGCACCAACTGTCCAGACATGACACATCAAGCCTAATTTCTGCACCTCGTGGGAACACTGGTAAACTCTACAATAATGCACAGCACTCTCATACCCATACCACTTTTGTATGGTCCAGAAATGATGCACACAGTCCTGTGTCCCATGTCCACTCCGGAGTGTACATATGAGAATGCTTCATCAGCATCTATCCCTCCTAATGCAAAATGCAAGTCACTGTAATTGAGGAGACATCTGTAAGTTAGGCTACAGTCACACAGCAGGTAAAAGTGACCCAAATGTGATCATCATCATATGTTATCAAACTAAATTAGAAAGCACATTCCCTTAGAACCCGAGATCTGCACTTTACAGGCAGATATGCTGTTTTCTAGGCTTCATAACTCAGGATCAGAGTAACCTACAGACAAGATACACATATAAGTGAGTTATCCAGCTTGGAAAACAGCTAACCCTTCATTTCCAACTGAATTAAATGCCAACTAAAGTAAATGCCAGTGCATGTTTAGTGCATGGTTGTCATACAAACATTTAAATTCTGTTAGTTTCTATATCTCAAATGAAGAGAGATTTGAGTAGCCTGAAAATAACAATATCTGCTATGTGTGACTGTCTCCTATAAATACTTACATTTCTTTTGGTGAATTAAAGTGAAATTATGAGTTTGAAAGGTTAAAATATGGCAGAATGCAGCCGTAAGGAAAACCCAAAGGAGTGAAAAGGGCCACAAGTGCTCTGGGAGCAGACCAACCTCATCATTTCAGGAGAATGAACTGTTCACCTATTGCTGACAAATGTGCAAATGCACACACATAGTATAGGACATGAACCTGAAATGCCAGGTGTGGGCCAGGGAGGTATAAATCCCCCCCAGCATTGAGCTGTGGAGCAGTGGAATCATGTTCTCTGGAATGATGGAGCTCCCTCCAGTACTTTTGGGATGAGTTGGGATGCGTTGGGGATGAGGTGGGGTAGTGATTATCCAAGATCCTGACCTCACTAAAGCTCTTGTTGCTGAAATCAGTCAAATCCTCACAGCAAGGCTGTGGAATCTAGTAGAAAATAAAGAAAAGTACACCAACAAAAGCAGGACAAACTCTTTTTAATACCCTTGATTTCAGAAGAAACAAAGAATGAGCAGGTGTCCTAATACTTTTGTCCTCAAAGAACATATGCATCAGCATGAATGTTAGTTCCTGGAAAACATGAGTCGTGTGAAAGGTTGATTACATCACCTCAGTGCTTCATGGTAGAGAAACGTGCTGAAGAGTGTTTCCTCATTGCATACTCTCAACGCTGAATACAGAAGATATTTTATATGTTAATGATGATGTCTTTTGCCCCCAGTTTAATTATGGCCAATTTAATACTCCACTTACTTTCTCCTGGTCCCTCAGAAGTGGAGACCCTGCAAAAAAATCGTCTGCAAATACGATCCAGACTCAGATGTAATATAGTGGAGAGATTGTCAACATGGGTTCTGACATACAGAGAGAGCTTTGAGACAGAATTAAAGAAGTGCACATTCTATGACTGGACTAATCATCTGATATTAGTGACACATCTTTACTGCTCATATTTGTGAGGGACATTTGGGACAGCTGTTTTCATGAAGACATGCTACCTTTAAACAATTTTGCATAAAAAGCTGAGTTTTGTTTTATGGTGTGCCATTATGCTTTCAAGTCATATACCGGTGGGCTGTCAGGTGGACAAGGTTGAAGACCTGTGTTACGGGGTGAAACCCACCGGGGTTGTGACCGTGAGTGAATTTTTTCTGGACTCAACAAAGCAGATGTGTTCTGAATTGGGTTTGAACACTGAGAACACTGAGAGGCTGCTGAGATGAGGGGCAGAGCTGTTACCGCAGCACTATAGGAGTGGGAGTGGCTTATTGGCTGAGAGGGTTTGTTTTGACTATTAAGTGCTTGGTGTGTACTAAGAGGAAAGGTTTAAATGGCAGATCATGGGGGCAGAAGATGCCAGCAATCTAAAATGAAAACAAGAAGGAAGGAGAAGCATGTGTTGTCATTAAGTAATTAAATAAATAAATGTAAGTAAACAAAGAGATGGTTTTGTCACACACAGGATTTGAACCCCCGCGTGCACACCTGCGCCAAGTGAGCTAACTGGTCACCTTGGGAACAGAGCGAGCAGCTTGGGTTAAAGATGGGATAACGTAAACTGCCTCGTTTGGGGGAGGACTAGAAAACAAAACCAGTCCTTTTGCAAGGAGGGAAAGGTTTTTATTTATTTATTTATTTTTTAAAGAAACCAGGAATAGAGTTCATGCTCCTCTCTTTTAGAGGAGGGAGGGAAGGAAGGGCAGATCTCTCCCAATTGTAGGATGAGAGAGATGGAAAAAAGAATTCTTTTTTTTCTTTTCAAAGGGAGGAAATCACTCCTCTTTTGGAGGAGGGAGAACAGAGAGAAATATTGGATAATACCATCAGTGTTTCAGCATAGATTCATCAAGCAACCACGTGGATGGTAAGACGCTGGTCGGTTATACAACCACAGTATACCTGAACACAATTGCACTGATTGTATATTGGATTTTTGGGGAAACTCTTTAACATTTGCTGTGCATTAGTAGTACTCCAGGATCAGATTCATTAAACTTTGCTTGACGTCAGAGGTCAATCAGAAGACTGTGTAATGCTGGCAGTCAAATGGTTTATTGGTCTGTACTTTAAATGAGATTGTGTCCTTATTTTGAAGTGCAGATGGGTGTTGAGACCAAGCATACAGCCTTACAACTCAATACAATGCAATACAACAAAACAACTGAAGTGGAGGGGCTTTACAGACCACTTTGAGAACCACTAGTCTAGAGTCATCTCAGAAGGGGGGTTATACACCACTGCCAGGTGAAGTGAATAGCTCTGATGATCTGGTTCCAGTGTCTTCTGTCACTGGGTGGATCTATAAGTCAGTAAGTGAACTGTCAGTTCTCAAAGTTGATTTATTGAAGCAGGAAAACTGGACAAGCATTAGAATCTGAGGCACATCGACAAGAAGCAAATTGTGATGTTCTAGACCATAATGTCTCGACCCTTGTCCTGGAGGCACCCCTGCCCTGCACATTTTATCTTTAACACACCCCATGTAACTCTGCAGGACTTGTGCCGATTAGTTGAATCTGGTTGGGTGGGAGCAGGGGAATCTCGAAAATATGCAGGGTCGGGGTGCCAAATACTGCTCTAGATGACTGGGTCAGAACATCTCCCAAACATCAGACAGGTCTTGTGGGATATATCCAGTATACAGTTGTCAGTACCTACCAAAACTGCTCAAAGAAAGGACAACTGGTGAACCGGTGACACGGTCATGGTGTCCAAGGTCCATTGATGCTCGTGGAGGTCCCTCTTCACTACTTAGAGGACTCAAGGATCTGCTGTACTATTAATCTTGGTACCAAATACCATGCCTCTATAGGTTGGAACTGTTTTTGCACTGGGGGACCTATAAAAGATTGGGCAGGTGGTTTTAATGCTATGGCTGATTCATATATTTCTGAGCCTATGAGTCAAAAGGAGTGATATAAAAAGTGAACCAAATGTACAGTAGTGATAACATCCAGACCAAACTGTAATCTGTCTCGAGGTTCTAGCAAATGAGGGAATTAAAATGATGTTCCAGAACAAGCTTTAATAAAGATGCCACAATGCTGGGTATTGATCCGAAAATCAAACTGTCCTAGATATCCCAGAGTCATACAGTGTCGTCAGAGTAGCTTCTGCCATCTTTTATGGAGTGGTCTGCTGGGACAGCAATACTTCAGTGGCAGACCGGAAGAAACATAAGAAGACCAGTTCTGTCCTGGGAAGACCCTTACACCCAGTGCAGGTGGTGGGAGACAGAAGGATGGTAGGAAAGCTGGCATCCATGGTGAAGAATGACTCCCACCCCATGCACGAGACTCTGGCAGCACTGGGCAGCTCTTTCAGCGACAGGCTGCTTCACCCAAAGTATGTGAAGGAGCGGAATCACAGTTCCTTCTTTCCTGCTGCTGTTAGACTGTAGATCCAGTACTGCTCTCAGCACACCACAGACACACACACTTAACTCCACACAGTACTGGACACTTATTGTTCACTATAATCTAAAAACGTCCAAGATTTCTTCAATGTCCCCGTGTGCAGTTACCTCTAAATAATTTATAAATAATGTTTCTTTATTATTTACAGTGTTTATACTGTATATTGTATTTTCTGCACTGTGTATTTATCTATTATCTTCTTTGCTGTAAGCTCTACTCCCCCTTGCTCTTCCTTTACAACTGTAATAATGTGAATGTCCCCACTGCGGGACTAATAAAGCATGATCTGATCTGTTCACACTAACTGTCACTTTGATGCCCAAACTTTTGCATGCTTATGTATCAGGTCACTCACAAATGTCCAAAACCAGAATGTTGACAGAGACACTTTAGAGATAAAGATTCAGTTTTACTTTCAGTATAAAAAACATCCAGAAGACATCTGTCATTCCAATCAGCTCTTTATTGTATTGAAATCTGTGACTGAGCCTTTCAAGTTCACTCCTCTGGACTCAGTCCTCCAGTATCTTCCAGTTCAGTGTAGAAGCTCAAACTGTGGGGGAAGAACCAATGAAAACAAACACTTTTTGTTAAGACTTTGAAAAACAGACAAAATGCAGACAAAATGTCAAGAAACAGAGTTACTTCACCTGTGTGTGTGTGTGTGTGTGTGTGTGTGTGTGTGTGTGTGTGTGTGTGTGTGTGTGTAAAAATACAGTTTAGTGAGGCTCCGCTCTGGACTGTACCGTTTGTACCGCAATTCAGCTGATGGTGGCGCTGTTGCAAATGTCACTTAATATTTATGGGACGAAAAAGCAGTGAAGAGTGATCAGCATGTTAAGTTCACTAACCTTCAATTTTAGATTAAATTTGCATTTTTCTGGATTTGAGGGTTGTTTGTGAGCATTAGTTTCTCTGTAGTATTTCAGAAATGTTGGGGACGCCGGATATCAGACAACAACTCAGAGCATATCGTGGATTATTTAAGTTTGAGGCCTCAAACCTGCAAAAAGCACAAAAGAGACATTTCTTTTAATCAGCAGCAGCTTTGACTGATACAACCATCACGCCCATCCTCTTCCACATATGACACTGCTGACACAACACAGAGACACGTTAGTTTAATTTTAATAACAATTATCAAGATACACTAAACTAAACGCAGCTCAAGCGAACGTCTGGATATTGTCAAATGTGGTGTGGTAAAGGCAATTTTCTATTTCCATTATTTTGTCCGGTGTGCAGTGGCGGCTTTGAGCTAAAGCAGTTCATCTGTTCTGCTCCGCGTTCATGGACTGATATTCATACCGTGATCCAGGTTTATAAATGTAGTGCTCAGTGGTGGATGTTGATTCAACACCATGAAAAACCACCTACAGCGTGCAAAGAAGCCATTCGGGACCCATGGGTATAAAAATGAAAAGGAGAGAAGAGAATGATGAAGAACAAGAACAGAACATTATTATTGGTTTTCACGATGATGTAAATGATAAAGTAAATGATTTTAGTGGATGGACGTGCATAAGACCAAAATAGTTGGGACACGGTTCTTAGAGAGTTGGTCCGGTGTACAGTGTGGATGAAGTAGATTCCAGAAAGCAGGAATTTCAGCGCTGAAATCCATGTGATCCTATTAAATCCTCCGACCTTTTCACAGAAAAGCAGGAGTTATAGTCTATATTATAGAAGCGTTTGACGCATTAATGTCCCACACATGCGTTAAAACTTTAGGCCCCTCGCGACATTTAGCAGCCTTTGATTTAATAAGCAGCCTGTCCGGAAACTAAAGACACACAGCATCTGCTCATCGCAAACAGGGCTGCACAGAACTGAATCATTTACTGTGGTTATCCGTCATCAATAGACGCTTCTGAAAGACTGTTTACTGAATCATTTATAAAGCTGTTGGATACTATATAGTGATTATCATTTAAAGTATACTTGGACAAAATAGTCTCTGATCTTTAGAGCAAGGAAAAGGTTCAGCACATAGGGAGATTTCTTCAGAAACACACGGATGGATTTCCTTTATTAAATTCATTGTGGTAACTTTGTAAAAACCATTGTTACACTGAAAAATATTTCAGTAGAGTTAGATTGTCCATTTCTGATTCTGCTTTATGAAATGACACTGCATATATTCGCTGGCCTAAAACAGCCACCCAGTCCAGTCCTGTCGTGCTCATGTTCATGATAGAAGTCCACTGGTTGGTATCTGGGTTAAAAATGATAGACGTGTTTAGGCGATGTGTTATTATGACATCAAAGATATGATCTGGAAAAACAGCAGTATAAATTCGAATGAAGACAAGTTCTGAAAACACAATGTGCAAAACATGCATCAATTCATTCATTTGTTTTCTTCACAAAGTGATGTGATAAATATAATATTCAACACAATAACTGCTTATTAGTGTTACGTTAATTACATTTACATTTACATTTGTGGCATTTGTAGGCAGCCATATCCAGGCGACTTACAAAGTGCTTTGTGTTTACTTAGAACATCAGCAACTGGTAAAATGAGCTGGAATCTAAATTCCACACATTTAGACCGTGTTGGTAAAAATGCTTTATGGAGTTAATTTGCAGTCTGAACTCCACGCTCTGCAATTCTTTGTAACTAACCGAAACCACGCGATTTCAACTAACAGGATGGATACACGGTTAGATAAGACAGACAAAAAGTTCCTACAGAGGTCTAATTAAGTAAAATCCAGAAAACAGCCTAAACTTACAAGCAGAGAAAGAAAGATTCTAAGTACAAGAATCAACAAGCACACTCTCACACACGTTCAAGCTTCTTCTACATATACGTGTACAAGAGCATTAAGCCTTTAGTAGTTCTTGGTTGCTTTTTACATACTAGGGTCTTTTCAGGTTACTCTACACACTTGTGATGTTGTTGAAGCTCCACAGTTTGCATTTACCTTGTTGTTGAGAGGTGACAACCCACTCCTTTCCTCCTTAGGTCATACATGTCTGTGTAGGTCCACTGATTTGTCTTGGGGTGAAGTAGCGCTCTGCTGAATTCAAGTCTGGTATTCATTGCGGCCACCATAACATAGATGAGTCCATCCAGCACAGCAACTGACTTTGGGTACTTGTGTGCATGGGCTCCGCAGCTGCCAGGTCTTTGTGGCGAGATTGAACTTTGTACTGCTTAAGAACTTAGTAACACTCCTGCCCCCAATGTGGTACAAAAATCCATCCAGGACCGCTGTGCCATGATACGATTCTTAGGTTTCCCTTCTGCCAGTCAGTCAATATCCAGCGATCAACCTTTGAGTCATAGACCTCGATATCATCGAATGATTGTGTTCTTGTATTCCTTCCACCAGAGACTACCATGATAGTGTGCGGTAACCGGGGGCTGATTGGGTTCTGGAAAGGAGTGGTTGCTACGCACATGGTTCGGTGACTTGAACTTAAGATCTTCCGGGGCATCATTAATGATGAGCTGACACTTCACTGAAGTGTTGATCAGCAGGTTGTCCGTATGTTCTTATGGAAGTAGTCAGCTTTTATCGAGCCCAGCGGTTCTAATCACACAGAACACACACAACTGCGTTCATTAGTGATGAATAATCGTATTCCACACCCACTCATTCACTTTTACAGTTAAATAAGCACAGCAACGGTGTGATGACTGCTATGGGGAACCGGAGAACCTTTCCTCCGTCCATACTCCCTACATTCTAGATACTAATCAAATTCAAACAAATACATATCACATTTCAAAGAGAATGCGGTTGCAGAAAAAGGGCTCTTAAGCCCGAATACTCGGTGGTCAAATGACTCAATGCCAATGTGCAGTGTCTGGGTGGGGTGTAAACTTCGCTCAGTATCCTCTGAATTCCATTTGAGGAATTCTGCACAGCTGAGCTGCTGAAGCTGATACTGTACCTTCGACAGTAGTGTTGGAAGGTTTCTGGGCGGATTCAGGGCGTGTTGAACCATTCAGTACAACTTCAAACATATCTCCTCCTGCTTCACGTCCAGCTTATCGTTCTCCAAGATGCTGCTCACTTCCTTCAGGCTGAGTTCCTTAAAATCGGCCTCTGCCTCATCTAGAACCTCCTCAAAATGTTCTAGGAGGTAGGTGAACGCTCGCTCATACAGGCGATAGTGCTGCGTTTCATCAGCGAACCTGAAGCAGAGACACAAGAACGTTTCAATTTGTGAAGTGTCTTTATTGTCTTTTTAAGTCAGTGAAAGAGAGACAAAATAGACAAGAATATAAAACACAGAAAAACCATGAACCCACAACTGAACATACATAAGACTCACACACACACACACACACACACACACACATACACACACACACACACACACACACACACACACACACAATGCCCCCTACCTCCCCTCAGCAGTACTGAGTCATAGAACAATAATCATTATATTAAAAAAAAAACTATTTCATTTTAGTCACATTTTTAATTATAAATAAATTATGCAGTGAATAGCACAGTTGCCTAACAGCAAGAAGGACCTGGGTTCGTATCAATGATGTGATACAAATCCCAAGTTTATTGGTAACAGAATACCACAAGGAAATCCAGACCCACATATAACTTTTCTACAGCACACTCATAGGACCGGTAACCATGCGTCACATCCTAATCACACCGGCCGGCTTGTACGGAATGTAGCCAAACCATGTACTAGCACAACTGTCTACATCCCCCTTTATAAGCTTAATTCTGTAACATGAACAGAAATAACTGACAGTAAACTACTTTTTGAACTTGTCACTAAAAACTTGACAATCAAGGCTGAGTATATTAAGACAAACAAACTTTAAGTTAGTGACACATGAACATTGCAGTCTAAAGGAAAGGTAGTCACACATTCTAATAACTAATGCTTCATAAAACAATATAACATGTTTCTTTTGTCACATGTGCAATTGTGTTTATCCCTGTGTTTGTGCCTTCCTTTAAGTATCCTTCTCAGTTCAGGTCCTTTTTTTTTGGCCTTGAAACACTGCCAAATCTGGTGACATATGTGGAAGTGGAAGGCTGAGTCGCAGTTTCTTCCTGAGTCTCTTGAAGTACCACACTGGGATTCATTTCAGTATTGGGTGGTGTTTGGCCTTGTTCTGAGTCAGTGTTTGCTCTTTCATTATGGTGCATGTATTGGAGTTGTTTCTGTTCATCTGCATTAATTACTGGCTCTGAGGGCTGTGGTGGTGGTTCCAACACAGGCAAAAGGTGCTTTTTGTTACGTCAGTACTCTCTCCCTTCAGACTCAACTATGTAGGAACGTGGCTCATTGCATTGTTTCTTTACGATACCCACCCTGTCATGGCCCTTTCGTGTTTGAAGCCTCACCACTTGATTTGGTAGCAGGGGACGTAATGGTTTGCTGGATTTGTCATAACAGCGTTTCTGTGTCTCGCGTTTCTTTGTCAGCTGGGCTTTTACACAGGCTGTTGATTTTGCTGTGGGCTTCAACAGGTGTTTGCAGATGGGTAGGACTGTCCGAGTCCGTCTGGACAGCAGCCTTTGTGCAGGAGAGCCCAGAATCTTGTCACACTGTGTGTTACGCAAGCTTAATAGGTTGAGGTAGAAGTCTGTACCATCCCTTTTTATTATCTCCAACAATTTCTTTGCACTTTGCACTGAGGCCATTGGACTGTGGGTATCCAGGACTGCTCGATGTAAGTGTGAAATTCCAAGATTTGGTGAAGTCATGAAATGTCTGACTCATGAACTGAGTGCCGTTGTCTGAATACAGCTCTTGTGGTATGCCATGGACAGAGAAATGGTGTTTTAGTTTGGCTCTCCGTTGTACCACTTCTTTGTACCACTTGGTATTGTACTGTCCTGTCCTGTCTGTTGAACTGTCTCTTGTTTACTGTATTTATTGTATTTATTGTACTGTTTGCACTTTATGTCGTCCTATTGCATTGCTGCTCCATGTTGCACCTTGGTTCCAGAGGAACGCAATTTCATTGCACTGTGTACCTGTACTCGGTTGTAATGACAATAAAAAAGCCTTGACCTTGACCTTGACCTTAACTACACATGCGGAGGACATGTTGCTGAGCTGGTCAACTTCAAATCAGCCTGAGTATGAGTCCACAAGCTCAAGATAATAGTGATTCTCCCATTCAAATATGTCTGTGGCAACAATAGACCATGGCAGGTCGGGAAGTGTATTTTCAGTGGTTCTCTTTGTTGATGTGGCTTTAGGCTGTTACAGACACTGCATGCATGTTTAGCAGTCTCCAAGTCTCTATCAACGGAGAGCCAAAATGCGCATTCTCTTGCCTTCCTCTTTGTGGCCTCTACACCTGGATGGCCTCTGTGGAGTGCAGCAACATACGCAGGTTGCAGAGAAATGGGAATAACAGCTCTGTTTCCAAGCATGATGATGTTATCTTCAACCGTGAGTTCACTCCGGAAACTGAAATTTGGTTTGGCCTCTGCAGGCACTCTGGCCTATGCGTCTGGGCCATCCATTTCTGATGAGTTGAGTAATTGCCTGAAGAGCCGGGTGAATGCTTGTGTGTTCACGCAGTTCGTCAAGCCGCCTGAACTGACATCACGTCAAACTCAGGCTTTTCCTCTTTTAATGGACCAACATCACTCCTAGGGGCACGTGACAGGGTATCAGCTAGGTAGTGTCACTTTTTTATACATCATGGTCAGGTTGAATTTCTGTAGTGTTAACATCATGCTCTGCAGGCGTGCAGGGATTGCATGGGGATGGCTTGTTGTGAATTGTGACCAAGGGCTGGTGGTCAGTTTCTATCACAGTGTGTTTACCGTAAATGTAGTCATAGAATTTATGACAGGCGAAGACTACTGCCAACAGCTCCTTTTCAATCTGTGTGTACCTCCCTTCTGTCTCAGTCAGTACGCGGGATGCATAAGCGACTGGCCTGCCATCTTGGAGGCAAGCAGCCCCTAAGCCATGTTGGCATTCATCACAAGTGAGAGGCACAGGTTTTTCAACATCATAGTACTGGCGCATAGGTGGACTCGTGATACACAGTTTGAGTCCCTCGAATGCATCTCGTTGGTTTTGTGTCCAGCTCCAAGTGACGTCTTTGTGCAGTAGTTGGCGTAGTGGCGTTGTCAATTCACTCAAGTTTGGGATGAACTTGCCCAAATAAGTAACCATTCCCAGAAAGCGTTGTAAGGCTGCTTTGTCCTCCGGAGGGGGCATTTTGACGATTGATGCTATTTTTGAGGGATCAGCTTTGAGTCCCGTCTCAGTGAACACATGCCCTACATAGCTCACCTCCCTCAGCCCAAATTTGCTTTTATTTTTGTTGAGTCTGAGATTCACCTTTCTGGCCCGGTCTAGAACCTTTTGTAGATTAGCTTCATGTTCTGCTGCATCTCTGCCACTTATTATAATATCATCCACAATTATAGCACATGGATAGCCAGCAAATATTTGTTCCATGGCTCTTTGAAATACTTCAGAGGCCATATTGAGATCAAAAGGCATCCTATTGAATTTGAATCTTCCAAAGGGGGTTGTGAACGTGGTGTGGAGAGATGAGATGTCGTCCAATTTGATCTGCCAAAATGAACTTTTAGCATTGAGGACGGAGAAGACAGTGGCACCTGACATTTGTGCAGCCACCTCCTCCACTGTGCGCATGGGGTGGTGGGGGCGCATTAGTGCCTTGTTTAGGTTTTGTGGATCTATGCACAAACGAACATCATCAGTGTCCTTCTTGTGTGTGGCAACCATGTTGGAAACCCACTCTGTGGGCTCATCCACTGGTTCAATTACTCCTAGATCCTGCATTCTCTGGAGTTCCTGTTTCACCTTTTCCTGCATCGTCACTGGAATGCAGCGTGGGGGGCTGATTACTGGCATCACAGTTGGATCTAATCTCATAGCATAAGTGACAGGTGGTTCGGCCAGTTCATCTCTGAACAAATCTGCATAATTCTGAAACACCCTCTGTGATATGGTTTGATCCTGAACAGTATCTATGTGGTATACTTCCTTGCTAAAGGTGACCAGTTGCATATTCAGGCTCTTACAAGCCTAGTAAGGACTGCACATTTTTACATATGACCTGGAATTCTAGCTTATGATACTGTCCATTGAGCTCGCACTGCAGAGTCACTGTGCTGATTCAATCACGGTTCCACCAAAAGCAACAAGTTTGACTGTTTTACATGACTTGTGTATGTATAGCCTAGTGGCTTTATAAGTATCAAGGGAAATCACATTGCATTTGGCCCCAGTATCCACTTTTAATTCAAGGCTCTTGTCGTTGACCATGACTGTGCAATGCCCTTCCCCAGTGAAATGGTCCGTAGTGCGTATTGTGTTAATGTCACAGTTTTCTTGTATCGACAGGCCCTCAACCATGAAAGTATCACTGTCTTGGTTGAAAATTGATTCATTGGTTTGTTTGACTTGCTAGCCCTTGGACACCCGCAACAGTGACACTGCTGTCCGAAGGCTGGACACTGGTGGCGCTGGGCAGGGTGCGCGCCTTCGCAGTTACGGCACTTTGAAATTGATGCACTTTGCAATTTGACTTTGAATTTTGACTGGCTTCTGGGTTTGCTACCATGTTTAATCTGCATAGTGTCAACACTGGCAGATGTAATATATTTGGGGGCAGAGAGAGTTTTTGTATGTTGGTCAGTGAGCTCACTTATCTGACAGATACGTATGGCCTTGGTCAGTGTAAGGTCAGTCTCTGTAAGCAGGGAACGTCTGACACTGTCACTACATATTCCAACAACCAGTCTGTCTCTAATGAGTTTGTCTTGCAATGAGCCAAAATTGCATGTTTTAGCAAGGTTCTTCAGTGTACTCACATATGATTCGACTGTTTCAGCTGGCTTTTGGCATTGAGAGATGAAATTGTGCCTCTCCGTTATTATATTTGGTTCCGGGTTTGCATATCTCTCTGAATTTCCGTAGCAAGCAATCGGGATCCTCCCGTGCTTCTGCCCGTGTGATGATGTTATCGCCGTCCGTGATCGAAGATGCGTATGTGACTGACTGCTCTCTTTCTATAGCCTCTGGTCCTGCCAGATTGAGGAGTATGTATGCTCTAGTCTTGGCAGGCTTGTCGCTGTGTGCAGCGGCAATGAATATTTCATATTCACATTCAAACTTGCGCCAGTTCTCTGCCACATTACCATCAAAGACGAGAGTGTCTGGGCGTCGGAATCCATCTGCCATATTCCATGAATTGTTTGCCTTTTAATGCCGAGTTGTATGCGAAATTCCTTCCGGTTCAGTCACGGTGAGGGAGATCCCACCTCTGACACCATGTCAATGATGTGATACAAATCCCAAGTTTATTGGTAACAGAATACCACAAGGAAATCCAGACCCACATATAACTTTTCTACCGCACACTCATAGTACCGGTAACCATGCGTCACTTCCTGATCACACTGGCCAGCTTGTACGGCAATACCATGTAGCCAAACCATGTACTAGCACAACTGTCTACAGTTCGATCCCCGGGTGGGGCGACCCGGTAAGTTTCTGTGTTTGTGTGGGTTTCCTCCGGGTACTCCGGTTTCCCCTACAGTCCAAAGACATGCATGGTAGGTGAATTGGTGATTCTAAAGTGGCCCTTAGTGTGTGAATGTGTGTATGTGAGCACTACGATGGACTAGCGTCCTGTCTAGGGTTGTTTCCCGCCCTTGCGCTCAGAGTTGCCGGCTGGGCAGCGGCTCCCCCGTGACCCTATTCATGAATAAGTGGTACAGAAAATGGATGAATGGATGGATGGATAATTATAAAGAAATTGATGATTATTATGGAATTACATTCATACAGAGTATCTTAAGATAAACACTGTGATTTAGATTTAGAATTCTGAATATTATTAATGATGAATATTACAAACAAGCTCCTGCACCAAAGCAGTTACTGTGGCTGTTTATAATCCGATAAGGAAGACTTCTATTAACCAATCCTACAGGAAGATGAGATGATCCTACATCTGACCACAGTAGGACAAGGCTGAAGTAGTCTTTCGGTTTCTTTAGGGTCCAGTGACCAACATAAACCATGTTATTACATCACACTGTTCAGTTCCAGTAACACCTTTGTTGTTCGACACTTCTAGTCATTTTAAATCAAGCTGATGGTTTGGTTTGAGAATTTCCCAAAGTATACGCTCTATAGTGACAGACCCCCTCCACTGTCTCCATTCCTTCTTACCTGCAGGTGCTGATGCAGTTCTCAGGGGTGAGCTGACTCTCTATGAAGCTGTAGCAGAGCTCACCAAGGTCATCGATGCACAGATATTTGGAAGCATTCAGAAGAGGTCTTGCATTCTCAGAGGTGATGATAATGTCACAGGTGTAGATGTACTGCAAGATGAGCTCCATTTTGTCCGGAGTCACAGTTGGGATGTCCAGCTCAGTCTTTTCAGAGATTCCTGAGGTGCTGCTCATGAACAAATTTCTGCAAATGATAAATAAAACACAGTGAACCTTCCTGAAAAAGATGCAGAGAAACAGAACTTTCAAATGCTGCAGAGAAATTGTCCCACCTGAAATATTCACTGCGTGCACTGAGGATGACCTTGTGGGCTTTGAATTCAACCTCACCCACTTTGATGACCACATCACACAGACAGCTGTCTACACGCAGACGATTGAGGAAATCCAGAGAGTGGTCAAGTTTGCTCCTCAGTCCAGCTGCTCCTTCTTTTGTAGTCTGGGGGAAGAATGTGTGGAAATGTTAGAACACTTACATCACAACAGAACCTAATGAAGTAATGTTTTTTAGAATAGAAGAAGAATAGAATAGAACTTTATTGATCCCTTGGGAGGGTTTCTTCAGGGAAATTAAGGTTCCAGTAGCAGCATAAGTACAGAAAGCAGAAGATAGGCAGAAAAAAATAATTTAGTATAAGTAAGCAGCACTATATAAATATATAGAATATATAATATACAGACTATATTACAATATACAATATAGACAATAGTGCATGAGAAAAAAAGAAGAGTCCTTTAGGAGGGTGTATTGCACATTATTGCACATTATTATTGCACTTGAAAAACTGTTTATTGCACAGAGAGTCCAGTGTGTGGTGATGATTGCAGGTTGCTGTTAGCTGTTGCCTGTTGGTTCATTTGGTTCAGATCCTACTCATTCCCATCCTTAATCCTCCTGTTACCCCTCCTCCCCCCCAGAGAGGAGTTGTACAGTCTGATGGCGTGCAGGACAAAAGAGTTTTTAAGTCTATTGGTCCTGCACTTGGGAATGAGCAGTCTCTCACTGAACAGGCTCCTCTGGTGGCTGATGACAGTGTGTAGAGGATGACTGGCATTGTCCATAATGTCCAGCAGTTTTTTCAGAGTCCTCTTCTCTGCCACCGACACCAAAGAGTCCAGCTTTGTACCAACCACAGAGCCAGCCCGCCTGATCAGTTTATCCAGCCTGTGTGTGTCCTTCTTGGATATGCTGCCCCCCCAGCACACCACAGTGTAGAAAAGGACACTGGCGACCACGGACTGATAAAACATCCCCAGGAGTTTCCTGTAGATGTTGAAGGACCGTAGTCTCCTCAGAAAGTACAGCCTGCTCTGTCCCTTTCTGTACAGGTGGTCGATGTTACATGATCAATCCAACTTTCTGTCCAGCCACAGCCCGAGGTACTTGTAGGAGTCCACAGCCTGCACCTCATCTCCCTCGATCAGAACTGGTTGTGACTTTGGTCTGGATCTCCCAAAGTCAATGACCAGCTCCTTGGTCTTTGAGATGTTGAGCTGCAGATGATTCCTGTGGCACCAGGCTGCAAAGTCCCTCACCAGGCTCCGATACTCCTCCTCGCTATCATCCCTGATGCACCCAACTATGGCTGTGTCATCAGCAAACTTCTGAATGTGACACAGTTCTGAGTTGTAGCAGAAGTCTGCCTTGTCTGTACAAGAGAAGAGGGGCCAGCACTGTGCCCTGGGGTGCTCCAGTACTGCTGATCACAGTGTCAGACGTGATGTCCTTCAGCCTGACATACTGTGGCTTGTCAGTGAGGTAGCTGGATATCCAGGTGACCAGGCATGAGTCCACTCGCATCCTGATCAGTTTGTCCTGAAGCAAAAGGGGCTGGATGGTGTTGAAAGCACTTGAGAAGTCCAGAAACAGGATCCTCACTGTGCCATTCCCCTTATCTAGGTGCGAGTGGGCTCGGTGTAGCAGGTAGATGATTGCGTCTTCCACGCCAACACCTGCCCGGTACGCGAACTGCAGGTCATCCTGGGCGTGTTGCACCTGGGGTCTAAGGAGACCGAGGAAGAGCCGCTCTAGCGTCTTCATCAGATGGGAATTGAGTGCCGCAGGCCGGAAGTCATTCAGCTCACTTGGCCAGTTCTTTTTTGGAACCGGAACAATGCACAATGTCATGATGTCATACTGTTTTATGATGTCATTCTTGTGCAGAGATGATATTAAGTTGGAACATTTTAACCTTTTTGATGCTGAACTTAAACAAACAGAACTGATGGCCTCTACATGTTCCTTTGACCCAATTCCAACTTGTCTCCTGATGATGCCTGACCAATTGATGCACTTTTGAACTGTATTTTCGATATGAAGGTCTGGATTATTTAATCTAAGCCAAGAAGTGAGAAATTTAGGAGCGACTTTTGACCAGGATCTTTAGTAAAGGTAATGGGTTAACATTCTTACCTTTAACATTATTACAAATGCTGGATTCATGGCGTTTGTCTCTTGGTTCTAGATAATAAGACTATTTAAAGAAACAACTCTATATTCTCATGATAGGGAAAACCCCAAATTGAGACAAAACAGTTTATTTTTATAGTTCCATTCTGGAATGTCATCGATGATGTCAGAATCGAGCAGTGTGATTGGCAGAGAATGTGTTACTAGGACCAATCAGCACTCAGCAGTGATGCCAACCAATCAGCACTCAGCATCAGAAATACCAACCAATCAGCTTTCAATATCAGTAATAGCAATCAATCAGCATTCACGATCAGAAGGACCAACCATTTAGCACTCAGCATCAGAAATAGCAACCAATCGAAAATCAGCAGCAGTAACACCAACCAATCAGGGCAGAGTAGAGTAATGTAGAGTAAGGTAGAGTAATAAAAGGTTGCAAGAGCAGAATAAAGGCCCCGCAACGTTGCCCAGTACGGCGCAACCAGGGCCCCACCCTGGAGCCAGGCCTGGGGTTGGGCCTCAAGAGCGAGCGCCTGGTGGCCGGGTCTTTACTCATGGGGCCCGGCTGGGCCCAGCCCGAAGAGGCAACGTGGACCATCCTCCTGTGGGCCCACCACCCACAGAGGAAACCATTGGGGTTGGGTGCTTTGTGGATTGGGTGGCGGTCGAGGGTGAGGACACGAGGGTGTGTCCCGTTCCCAGGACACAGCAGCAAGCTGTTAGGACGTGGAATGTCACCTCGCTGCGGGAGAAGGAGCCTGAGCTTGTGCGGGAGGTTGAGAAGTACCGGCAAAAGATAGTCGGGCTCACTTCCATGCCCAGCTTGTGCTCTGGAACCCAACTCCTCGAGAAGGGTTGGACTCTCCACTACTCTGGACTTGTCCAGGGTGAGAGACGTCGGGCTTGTGTGGGCTTGCTTATAGCTCCCCAGCTCAGCCATCTCGTGTTGGAGTTTACCCCAGTGATCAAGAGGGTCACCTTCAGGTAGGAAAGAGGACTCTGACCTTTGTGCCTACAGGCCGAATGGCAGTGCGGACACTCGGGTGAAGAGAGAGGCAGAGCTGTCAACTGATCACTACCTGGTGATGAGTTGGATTCGCTGGCTGGCTGGCTGGGGCAGGCTGGAGAGACCTGGCAGGCCGAAATGTATTCTTCGGGTCTGCTGGGAATGTCTGGCTGAGCCCCCTGTTAGGGAAGCTTTCAACTCTTACCTGTGGGAGAACTTCTCACAGCTACCTGGGGAGGCTGGGGACATTGAGTTCGAGTGGACCAGGTTCTGAGCCTGAAGCTGTGGGCATAAGGTTGCTGGTGCCTGCCGTGGCGGCAATCCCTGAACCCGGTGGTGGACACCGGAAGTAAGGGATGCCGTCAAGTTGAAGAAGAAGACCTATTGGGCCATGTTGGCCTCTATGTCTTCTGACACAGCCAACAGGTACTGATGGGCCAAGCATGCTTCTGCTTGGGCGGTCAAGGAGGCAAAAACCAGGAGCTG
Source organism: Acestrorhynchus altus (assembly GCA_034509495.1). NCBI lineage: Eukaryota > Metazoa > Chordata > Actinopteri > Characiformes > Acestrorhynchidae > Acestrorhynchus > Acestrorhynchus altus. The sequence continues at coordinate 216,468 of CM067514.1, read as the reverse complement.
GGAGGAGCTCGGGGAGGCCTTGGAGAAGGACTATCAGTCGGCCCCAAAGCGATTCTGGCAAACCGTCCAGCGCCTCAGAAGGGGTAAGCAGTACTCTGCCTTTACAGTGTGGGTGGGGAGCTGTTGACCTCGACTGAGGATATTATTTGGCGGAATCTCATGTCTCTAGATGCTGTTGGGCTGTCTTGGCTGACACGTCTCTGCAGCATCGCATGGCGGATGGGGACAGTGCCCCTGGAGTGGCAGACTGGGGTGGTGGTTCCCCTGTTTAAGAAAAGGGGACCAGAGAGTGTGTTCCAACTATAGGAGGATCACTCTTCTCAGCCCTCCCGGGAAAGTCTACGCCAGGGTACTGGAGAGACGAATTTGGCCGTTATTCGAATCTCGGATTCAGGAGGAACAATGCGGTTTTCGTCCCAGCTGTGGAACACTGGACCAGCTCTACACCCTCCGGAGGGTGCTCGAGGGTTCATGGGAGTTTGCCTAACCAGTCCATATGTGTTTTGTGGATTTGGAGAAGGCTTTCGGCGGTGTCCCTCGTGGTATTCTGCGGGGGGTGCTCTGGGAATATGGGGTTCGGAGTCCTCTGTTAAGGGCTATCAGGTCTTTGTACGACCAGAGCAGGAGCTTGGTTTGCATCACCGACAGTAAATCGGGCCTGTTCCTGGTGCATGTTGGACTCTGGCAGGGCTGCCCTTTGTCACCAGTTCAGTTCATAATCCAGGGGCCGGAGGGAGTCCAGTTGGGAACCACAGGATATCATCTCTGCTTTTTGTGGATGATGTTGTCCTGATGGCTTCTTCAAGCCAGGACCTTCAGCAGGCACTGGAGCGGTTTGTAGCTGAGTGTGAAGTGGCTGGGATGCGAATCAGCACCTCTAAATCTGAGGCCATGGTTCTCGACCGGAAGAGGGTGGCTTGCCCTCTCCAGATCGGTGGAGCTGTTCTGCCCCTAGTGGAGGAGTTCAAGTATCTTGGGGTCTTGTTCACGAATGGGGGTGAGAGGGAGCGTGAGATTGACAGGCGGATCGGTGCTGCTGCCGTAGTCATGCAGTCGGTGTATCGGTCTGTCGTGGGGAAGGTTTTAGATTTAGAGGTCAATTTACGTTACCACCCTCACCTCTCACAAACTGTTTATCTGAAATTAAAACCTGGTTCACTTCTAACTTCCTAAAACTCAATAGTGATAAAACAGAAATTTTACTCTGCGGTTCTAAATCCACACTATCTAAAGTTGACAGCTTCTCCATCCAAATCGACAGCTCCTTAGTCTCCCCTCAGCTCAGGTTAAGAGTCTGGGTGTCATCCTAGATAGCTCCCTATCCTTTCACTCTCACATCTGTAATATAACCCGGTCTGCATATTTTCATCTCCGTAACATCAATCGTTTACGCCCCTCTCTCACCCCCCACGCTGCATCTGTTCTTGTCCATAGTCTTGTCACCTCCCGTATTGACTACTGTACCTCTCTTCTCTTAGGCCTGCCTCACAAATCCCTCCATAAGCTTCAGTTGGTTCAAAATGCAGCAGCTCGTACCATTTCCAAAACTCCGTCTTCTCATCACATCACACCTGTCCTTCAGCATCTCCACTGGCTTCCGGTTAAATATAGAATCAGTTACAAAATACTTCTCTATACATTCAAGGCCATCCATAATCTCGGCCCCTTATATCTCTCTAATCTCCTCACTATCGCACCCTCCTTCCGCTCGCTCAGATCCTCCTCTTCCATCCATCTCTCTGTCCCCTCTGCCCGTCTGAGTACCATGGGTCTCAGAGCTTTCAGCCGCTCAGCTCCTAAACTCTGGAACTCCCTCCCACCCGACATCCGTAACACTGATTCTCTACCTCTCTTTAAATCTAGACTCAAAACTCATCTGTTCAATGTAGCATTTTCTCTATAATTCTCGCTTTCATTCTCTAAAATTTTCCCTTAAATGTATGTGTTGTGTTTTCTGTATGTCTGTTTCTATCATTTCTGTAAAGTGTCCTTGAGTGTTCTGAAAGGCGCTTATAAATCAAATGTATTATTATTATTATTATTACCTATGGTCATGAACTGTGGGTAATGACCGAAAGGACAAGATCGCGGATACAAGTGGCCGGAATGAGTTTCCTCCCTTAGAGATAGGGTGAGATGTTCAGCCACCCTGGAGTAGAGCTGCTGCTCATCTACATCGAGAGGAACCAGTTGAGGTGGCTCGGGCATCTTTTTTTGAAAGCCCCCTGGACGTTGGCTGCTCCACTGTCACAAACCAGAGTGATTGCTAGAAGGAGTCAGACGGCAGCACCAACATCCCAGTTTATCATAAGATTAGATTACATTCAACTTTGTCATTGCGCAAAGTACCAGAACAGAGCCAATGAAATGCAGTTAGCATCCAACCAGAAGTGCAATATGCAGTGTTATTTACATGAAGTTCATGGGTATAAATATATATACATAAGTATGGTATATATAAATGTACAAGTATGTAGATTATATGTACCGAGCAGATGTGCAGAATGTGCTATGCATGTGGTGGTAGCAGCAATAAAGCTGAAAACGAATACCAACTGTACTGTATAGAATGGACAGTGTTACAGAATTATAAACGAATACCAAACAGTACTGAATAGAGTGGACAAACAGTATTACAGAATTATAAACGAATACCAAACAGTACTGTACAGAATGAACATACAGTATTACAGAATTATAAACGAATACCAAACAGTACTGTACAGAATGAACATACAGTATTACAGAATTATAAATGAATACCAAACATATATATATATATATATATGATATATACAATTGAGTATCATCTGCATAACAGTGGAAATTAATGCCATGTCTGTTTATTACTGTGCCAAGGGGTAGCATGTAAAGAGTGAACAGTAGTGGTCCTAAAATAGAGCCTTGTGGGATTCCATATCTCATTTGAGTGTGATTGGAAGACACATCCTTTACATTTACAAATTGAAACCGATCAGTTAGGTAAGATCTGAACCACGAGAGGGCTGTCCCCGTGATTCCCACCACGTTTTCTAATCTTTCTAGGAGAATAGTGTGATCTATTGTATCAAATGCTGCACTTAAATCTAGCAGCACAAGCAGGGACACACAGCCTTGATCAGAGAAAGAAGGAGATCATTTGTAATCCTAACTAGAACTGTCTCAGTACTATGATGAGGCCTGAATCCAGATTGGAATTTTTCATAAATGAGATTCTTGTGCAGGTATCTGCACAGTTGTTGGGCCACAGCTTTTTTTTTAAATCTTAGATATAAATAGTAAATTAGAAATAGGACAATAATTGCACTCTGATCCAGATTTGCTTTCTTGAGCAGTGGTTTAATAACTGCTACTTTAAAAGCTTTCCGTTCTAGCCTTCGTGCTGACTGTTTTATGGTACGAGTCTGATCGTTGTACCATGGGGTGATTTTCTTCTGTCTTAATTTTTTATATTTAAGTGGTGCTACATTGTCCAATGTTGATCTGAAGTTATTATGTAAACAGTTGGTTAATTTATCTAACTCCTCTGGATCTGTTGGATAATAATCTGGTGTTCATAAATCAGGTAAGTTTTCAGTAATTTGTTGGGCTGTAGTTGATCTTATTAAACGTTTCATGCAGTAATGAGGGGACGAATTTAAGTTATTTAAGTTATTAAGTTATTTATGTCAACACCCAGCGACAGAACCAAATTCAGAGAGTGATTACAGTAATGTGTCAGTTACATTCTGGATAATACCTACAGAGTCTTGGATTGAGGTAAATGTCTTTTTTAAAGGATCGTCTACCTTCTGAAAGTGAATATTAAAATCTCCTACAGTTATTACTTTATCAGACTGATACATCTGCAGCAAATTCACTAAGTTCTTTAAAAACTCTGAGTAGGGTCCTGCAGGTCTATATAGATTCATTAATGACAGTATGTTCTTGTGTGTGTCTGCATTAATGATGTTAATAGACAGACTTTCAAAGGAAGTGAAGGTGTTATAGTGTCTCTGATTAATTTCTAGAATATTTTGGTAGATTATACAGACTCTGCCTCCTCTACTTGATAGTCTGGTTGTGCACATAAGTATAACTTTCAGGTGTGGCTTCATTTAGTGCCAGGTATTCATCAGGTCTAATCCAAGTTTCATTGAGGCACAAAACATTGAGTTTCTGATCATTTATAATTTCATTCACAATGATGGCCTTTGAATTGAGTGATCTAATATTGATTAGACCAAACTTTAGATTTGAGGTGATACTTTTATCATTTAAATATGAAGTCTGGATATTGATGAAGTTTTTAAGACAGGTTGTTTTAGTTTTTCTGTGTTTAGCTTTAGTTCGGAGCACAGACACAGTCTCAATACACCTAGGTGACGTCTCAAAGCAACTCGCAGACGGTCGGATTATCTGGTCTGTCTGCGGCCTGGTCCCGGCTCTGGTATGTCAGCAGCTGCTATTGCTACTCTGCTGACTAACTAGCAGACTATGGGCTATGCTGCATGAAAGTAAGGCAGCACCCTCCCGCGTGGGGTGGACACCATCCCTACCTATAAGACCAGGCTTGCCCTCGAAATTACCCCAATTATCTTTAAAGCCCACATTGTTTTCTGAACAGCACTTGGACATCCAGCAATTCAACACTGTAAGCCTGCTGTAAGGCTTCAACGCCACGGCGCATCGGGATGGGGCCAGAGCAGATTACGGCATCGGACATTGTCTGGGCCAGTTTAACCACCTCTATAATTTTAACTTTAGTCACTTCACTCTGCCGCAGACGTATATCATTGGCCCCTACACGGATAACTATACTCAAATATTTCCTATTTACTAATTTAAGATGGCCACTAACATCCGGTGCCCTGGTTCCCGGTAAACAGCTAACTGTGACTGCTGGTGCCCCTAAAGGACTAGCTATTTTCACATGTCAGACAAGAGAATCTCCTACAACCAGAGTTCTTTGAACAGGCTCCTCAACGGGTGTTTCACTGAGCGGGGCAAACCTGTTTGACATGTGAACAGGAGGGGAGCAGTGTTTCTGTGGGTCAGCTTTGGCCTTAGCCTTAGCTTTGTGACTATGCTACCGAGACGTCACCCATTCGCCCCGCTGTGAGAACTCTGATGCCGGAGTCGAGGGGGTGCTGACTCTCCCTGAGGTAATACTGAGCACTGTGCTAATACTGAGGACTCTGTCCTTCACTAAACCCAGGATACACACATCTAACTTGTCCACCTTTTCCAAACAGCAAACAGGCTCTGCAAGAGCAGAGAGCTACACCAGCTAACTTAGCAAACAGCTAATCCACATCTTCTGCTTACTGTACTGATGCTGCTACTGGAACCTTAATTTCCCTGAAGGAACCCTCCCAAAGGATCAATAAGTTCTATTCTATTCTATTCTTCTCTTCTATTCTACACCAAACACTTAGCCAGCACGAAGCACTGAACAGGAGCTGAGCACTGAGCATTTTAAATATTATACTTTTTTAGACATTATATTATAATACTTATATTTTATATATTATACTTTGTTATACATTACATTACAATACTTATATTTTTATATTATACTTTTATTATGCATTAAATTATAATACTTATATTTTATATATTATAATTTTATTATACATTATATTATATTATACTTACATTTTATTTATTATGCCTTTATTATACATTATATTATTCGACTTATATTTTATATATCATACTTTTGTTGTACATTATACTAATATTTTATATATCATACTTTTATTATACATTATATTATTAGACTTATATTTTACATCTTATACTTTTATTATATATTATATTATACTTATATTTTATATATCATACTTTTATTATACATTATAGAATAGAATAGAATAGAATAAATTAGAACTTTATTGATCCCTTGGGAGGGTTCCTTCAGGGAAATTGAGGTTCCAGTAGCAGCATAAGTACAGTAAGCAGAAGTTTTAAAAAATTTAGTATAAGTAAGCAGCACTATAGAAATATATAGAATATATAATATACAGACAGAGTCCTTTAGGAGGGTGTATTGCACATTATTGCACATTATTATTGCACTTGAAAAACTGTTTATTGTTTAGTGTTTAGTGTGTTGTGGTGGTTGCAGGTTGCTGTTAGATGTTGACTGTTGGTTCAGATCCTACTCATTCCCATCTTTAATCCTCCTGTTCCCCCTCCTCCCCCCCAGAGAGGAGTTGTACAGTCTGATGGCATGCGGGACAAAAGAGTTTTTAAGTCTGTTGGTCCTGCACTTGGGAAGGAGCAGTCTCTCGCTGAACAGGCTCCTCTGGTGGCTGATGACAGTGTGTAGAGGATGACTGGCATTGTCCATAATGTCCAGCAGTTTTTTCAGAGTCCTCTTCTCTGCCACCGACACCAAAGGGTCCAGCTTTGTGCCAACCACAGAGCCAGCCCGTCTGATCAGTTTGTCCAGCCTGTGTGTGTCCTTCTTGGATATGCTGCCCCCCAGCACCCCACAGTGTAGAAAAGGACACTGGCGACCATGGACTGATAAAAAATCCCCAGGAGTTTCCTGCAGATGTTGAAGGACCGTAGTCTCCTCAGAAAGTACAGCCTGCTCTGTCCTTTTCTGTAAAAGTGGTCGATGTTACATGACCAATCCAACTTTCTGTCCAGCCACAGCCCGAGGTACTTGTAGGAGTCCACAGCCTCCACCTCATCTCCCTCAATCAGAACTGGTTGTGACTTTGGTCTGGACCTCCCAAAGTCAATGACCAGCTCCTTGGTCTTTGAGATGTTGAGCTGCAGATGATTCCTGTGGCACCAGGCTGCAAAGTCCCTCACCAGGCTCCGATACTCCTCCTCGCTATCATCCCTGATGCACCCAACTATGACTGTGTCATCAGCAAACTTCTGAATGTGACACAGTTCTGAGTTGTAGCAGAAGTCTGCCGTGTACAGGTTGAAGAGAAGAGGGGCCAGCACTGTGCCCTGGGGTGCTCCAGTGCTGCTGATCACAGTGTCAGACGTGATGTCCTTCAGCCTGACATACTGTGGCCTGTCAGTGAGGTAGCTGGATATACAGGTGACCAGGCATGGGTCCACTCGCATCCTGATCAGTTTGTCCTGAAGCTGACGCTGTGTGACGCTGTATGCCTCTTTCATATTAGCATACAGCAGATCGATTGTCCTGTTGTTTCTTGTAGGACAGTCCACACACTGGTGAAAGGTAGCCAAAGTAGAGTCCAAAGTAGCATGATTAAAGTCTCCAGAGATGATCATAAACGCCTCAGGGTGTTGTGACTGCAACCTTGCCATAACAGAACATATTTGCTCACATGCAGTGTCTGCGTCTGCTCTGGGGGCGATGTACACGCAGACGACGATCACATGACTGAATTCACGGGGGACGTAGTAGGGTCGGAGGCTAATGGCTAACAGCTCCAGATCCGGACAACATAAGACCTTCTTAACAGTGATATGGCCAGGGTTACACCAGCGACTGTTCACGTAGACGATCAGCCCCCCACCTTTGCTCTTCCCGCATGCTTTGGTGTCTCTGTCGTCTCTCACGGTAGTGAAGTCCCACAGGTCCAAGTTAGCATCCGGTATGAGCTGGGTTAGCCATGTCTCTGTAAAGATTAACAAGCTGTTCTCTCTGTAAATCTGCTGATTGTTGAGGGCAGACAGCTCGTCGATCTTGTTCGGCAGCGAGTTCACATTCCCCATGATGACAGAGGGAATGGACAGTTTGCAGCGCCGCCGGTTGTGCGCTAGCTTAGCCTTTAGCTTAGCACCGGCCTTGCAGCCCCGGGCTCTCCTCCACAGTTCCTCCGGGATCGGGTGTCGTATCCCGGCATGTGCCTTTGTTCTCAGGTCCAGCAGCTCCTCTCTCGAATACGAGAGAAAACTGGCTCCTGGTTGCATCTTCACGGTTGTAGATATCCATGGGATATATATCAGTACACACTATGTCTTCTTGAGAAGAGCAAGTGTGTAGAAAGGTGAGAAAGAAGTTAAAAGAGCTAAAAACTAGGGAGCTACTGCTGGAGGCAGCCATCTTGCACAGCGCCACTTAGCTTTATCTTAATTATATTATTATACTTATATTTTACATCTTATACTTTTATTATATATTATATTATACTTATATTTTATTACTGCCTGTTATAGCTCTGACAACCAATCAACACAATTTAAGATGACCAGCTTAGTGTGAGGCAGGATCAGTGTTGAAGGGGTGGAGTTCAGTACCTGAAGGAGCTGGAGGCCACAGTCTTGAACTGCAGGAAGGGAACCCGTCTTCACTGGACAGCGACTCACTCATGGTATAGCAGTGGATGAAACAGAGTTCAGGGCGGAGCTCTTAAACAGAGTTCAGGACGGAGTTCTTAAACAGAGTTCAGGACGGAGCTCAAACAGAGTTCAGGACGGAGTTCTTAAACAGAGTTCAGGACGGAGTTCTTAAACAGAGTTCAGGACGGAGCTCAAACAGACTTCAGGACGGAGTTCCTAAACAGAGTTCAGGATGGAGCTCAAACAGAGTTCAGGACGGAGCCCTTAAACAGAGTTCAGGAGGGAGCTCAAACAGAGTTCAGGACGGAGCCCTTTGTAAGAGATAAATGTACTCTTTTATATTTCTGATTGTCTTATTTCGCTCTTTGATCAAAATGTATCCTCTTTTTACTGATGTTTGAGCCAATATTGTTGAACGGTGTTCGGTTCCTCTCCGGCTGCACGCCTCAAGATCTCAAAAACTTGGTCATAACAGTTCACTGATAACACCATGTTTTAGCGCAGGGCTACTTATAAGATGACCAAGTCAAAATGATCTACCTACAATAAAAATGCAAAACATAAACTAATTTCTTCTATATTATCATTATGTAAGTTATTATCATTACTATTTAATATCATGTATTCTTTTTTTCCTTTTCCTTTTTTCCCTTTTAGGATAAATAAAGTATTTTTAATTGAATTTGAATTTGAACATCTACAATACATATTTTGTGTCTTGCATAACTGCATGAACCCACATTGCACAAAACAACTTGCACTTGCACTGATGACTTGCACTGAATGGCATCAGCCAAGGCAACATAGTCTGGACAGTAGCTGCTGGTAACCAGCTTCAAGCATGCTTCCAGATGATCATCAGTCATGGCAGAACGGTATTTAGACTTGTGTGTGTGTGTTTGTGTAAAAAATATAGTTTAGTGAGAGGCTCCCGCTCTGAACTGTACCGTTTGTACACAATTCAGCTGATGGTGGCGCTGTTGCAAATGTCACCCAATATTTATTGGACAGAAAAAGCAGTGAAGAGTGATCAGCATGTTCAGTTTTTGATGGGATGGAGCTGAGACAAGAAAAGTAAAGAAATGATGGTGTAATTATAATGATTGTGTAATTACTGTGTGATTTATTGTAATGATTGTGTAAACAGTAAACTAGAGAGTGAAGAGTGATCAACATGTTAAGTTCACTCACCATAAACTCTTTATTAAATTAGCTTTTTTCTGGATTTGAGGGTTGTTTGTGAGCATTAGTTTCTCTGTAGTATTTCAGAAATGTTGGGGAGGCCGGATATCAGACAACAACTCAGACCACGGCGTGGATTATTTAAGTTTGAGGCCTCAAACCTGCAAAAAGCACAAAAGAGACATTTCTTTTAATCAGCAGCAGCTTTGACTGAAATACAACCATCACATACATCCACTCTTCCACATATGACACTGCTGACACAACCTGAAGACCACGTTAGTTTAGTACAATAACAGTATAAAGCTACACTAAACTAAACTATACAACTCTATAAACTACATTTTGTCTGGA
>CM067514.1:184127-206173 GCA_034509495.1 Acestrorhynchus altus | reverse complement strand
TATATATATATATATAGAGAGAGAGAGAGAGAGAGAGAGAGAGAGAGAGAGAGAGAGAATAGAATAGAATAGAATTGAACTTTATTGATCCCTTGGGAGGGTTTCCTCAGGGAAATTAAGGTTCCAGCAGCAGTATCAGTACAGTGCAGAAAAGACTAGAAAGTTAAAATAATAATTATACTATATAAGAAAAAACACTATATAAATATAAAGAATATATAATATAGAGACTATATTACAATATAAAATATATATAAATAGTGCATAAAAGAGTCCTGTAGGAGGCGGTATTGCACATTATTATTGCACTTTTGAGCTGTTTATTGCTACAAGTCCAGTTGTGTTGTGGTGTTCGGGTTGTGGGTTACTGGTTGGTTCCTACTCCCATCCTCCTGTTACCACCCCCACCCCCCCACAGAGAGGAGTTGTTCAGTCTGAGAGAATGTGGAACAAAAGACAACTGGGACAATTGTTTCATAATATCTGTGTATAATAAATGTGTTTGGTGGTGCTGGAGTTTCATAAACTCTTATCTTAGCACTTGATATCCTTGTTAAGACAATTATGCTTTTTGTTTGCTTAGCATTAACAGAGAGATAACTGATAACGTATCTATGGTTTCGCAACCTTCTTTCACATTTACAAAGGGGACTATGTAACAGAAGCTTGCAGATTTAACTTTTTTAGGGTAAATTGAAGGTAAACCCTTAAAATTTGCCTCACTGAAAAGGCAAACTTCTGGCAATATACTTCCTTGCTGTTTATGCTTGCTTTCGTTTACACTTCTTACAAGTGGTATCTTAATTGTCTACAAACAGCACAAGATACACAGATCAACTATAACACCTCCTTGTTTCTACATTCACTATCAATATCAGTTCCTCTTACCATACAGTAGTGCTTTGTAGTTCACAATACAGTTTAACTGTTTCTCTGCATTCTTTATTAGCCTTAGATTAAGTGGGTGGTGAGTCATTCTCAGCACTGCAGTGACACCATTGGTGTGTTAGTGTGTGTTGCGCTGGTACAAGTTGATCAGACAAAGCAGTGCGGCTGGAATGTTTAAACACTGTTTGCTTTCACTGGGCATCCTATTAGAAACACACCAACCTAGTTGGTCCACTTTATAGATGTAAATGAGACAGAAGCACATCTGTTTCTACACAGTTTGTGTTGGTCATCCTCTACTCCTTCATCAGTGCTCAGTGGACGCTGCCCACAGGACAATGCTGGCTGAATATTTCTGATTGGTGGACTATTTTCAGTCCAACAGTCACACGGAGGGGTTTAAACACTCCAGCAGCACTTATATCAGCCCAACACATACTACACACCACCATTATATCAGTGTCACTGCAGTGCTGAGAATGACCACCACCCACATAATAATTGCTGTATGGTGGTCCTATGGGGTCCTGATAATTAAAGATTAGGGTTAAGATAAGACTACAGTCCATAAATATAGAACTACAAAGTGCTCCAATACAGTGAGAGGAGCTGATACAAGGTGGTGGTCATAATGTTATGGTTAATCATAGCATATGGTGTTAAGGATCATAATAAATGTTTGACATAAACTGACAGAAAACTGGCATTAAATAATAATAATTTTTGAAACTGTTAATGTGGACCAGTATAAAAGCTGATCATTTTTGTCTGCAATGTAAAACATGGTTCAGCCATTCAACCTAAAATTAAAAAAGTGACAACAAGCAATTGAACTCAAACTCAAATTAAACAATAATTAAATAATATTGAATTAGTCTGTCATTTATACTTTGTTCCTGTTTTAACCTTATTTATTTATTTATTTATTTTATTTCTGTGAAGCTGCTCTGTGACAACTTCAGTTGTGAAGAGCGCTATACAAATAAATGCTGATTTGCTGATTTGAAAATGTTTTATTCATGGTATTTATTTGGATTCAATTGGTTAGGTTTAACACATGTACCACTCATCACTCACTTTATAGTTTCTAAACTATGGGCATTTGGAATGATATGATGGTATATAATAGAGTAACACAAACCTTCTTGCACTGCAATTCCAGGTCACTGTATTAAATTATGAAGCCCCTGGTTTGTAGTTCCACCTTGATGGTGTGCAGTTACAGACCATAACTTGTGTGCAGGTAAACTGACCAATGATGTATGACATATAGTCTGACAAACATATGGGCTACTGTCTATAAATGTAAACCTATATAATGAACCTTTAAAGTCAGTGGACATTATACAGATGCCTTCAATGTAAGTACATAGTAATACATTCTGAAGAATAACATGAATGCAATGAGTTCATGCAATGTGTAATTTTGTACTTTCTTCCTTTTAAACCAAAGGTCTACACAGAATTTCATATAAACTGATCTTGTTTGGGGATGTGTTCATCTCTTGTATTAACATAGACCCATGTTCTATGCAAACAGGAATATATTGCAACATCTAAAGCATTTTGAGGTCACTGGATGTGTTTTAAAGGTGAATATTTTTCCTCCCAGTGTCACTGCTGTTTTGCTCTAACAATGTACTTTGGATTATTGCCCTGTGGTGGATTATTTGGACTGTTAATACAGGTGGTAAGTATTCATGTAATTTCTAAAATTGTTATTTGTAATGTATACTGTATACTAATATAATTAATGCATTTCTGTATGTATATGCATTAATAATACAATGCCTTTCACAACAAAACAAAAAATGGAAAGAGGAAAGATTCTCACATGCAGCAGACCTGTTGGTGACATAACCAAGTGTAGATCTATGGACAGAAGCAGGAGAGGACTAGAGGTCAGGACCAAAAACAAACTTTAGGACCAGGAATGGACAACACCAAGAGCAGACTTGAGGACAGCAGGAGCAAACTGGGGCATAATGGAACAGGAGTCAGTGCACTTAAGAGACAAAACCATGTGCAGACAATGAGACGCTGCTACAAACAGATTTGGGAACAAGACCAGAAGAAGGCATAAGGACTTGGAGACAGGTCCAACAACCTGCTTGCATACCTGAACCAATGAGCTCAGAAATCTGGAAGTGTAACTGACCTAATTTTATACCATTTATACAATTTAAAAAGTAACCAGTTAAAGTGCTGACTGTCAGATTGCAGTGCATTGTATCTGATAAGATCTTCAAATGCAGGTACGAAAGTACTTTGTAGTTACTTTAAAGTTAAATCCTGGTTGTCTATTTGACTTACACCTGCAACACTTCTATGAATATTGAGACCAAACTGGATTGTGGACTAATTCTAATTATTGACTCCATGTCTCTGTTCCTGCTCCACTGCCTGTAGCTTTCATGAACGTAAAGTTAATCTTTATATTGTGCTGGATTGCAGTTATGTAACGCATGTGTGCGACCGCGCACATCAGCAGGGTCACTGAGGTGACGGCTGAACAGGTAAAGGAGACACACTGAGGCAGAGCGCTTATCCCTTTACAGGCCGTCATGGCAGAGACACCGGAAAACATAGAGTCTGCGTTCTGCCGGAATGGCGAGGAGAGTCCGGAGCCGGTCCGAGCAGATGTTACAGGTTCGTTAAATAGCTTGTTACGTTTGCAGATGTTATGTGAACTGAAAGGGGCATTTCCTGGATTCACGTCAGCCTTTCACCTGACTGCTTCTCAAAGACACCCTCCAACCTTCTTTTCTCTTGTGCGCGAGCACAAGTAGCGTGTGAGTAGGGTGCACGCGCAGAGATAGATACAAAATTAAAGTTAAAAAAATATATGTAGCATTTTCCAGTCATAAATAAATAAATAAATAAACAAGCAAACACAATCTAAGTGGAAGTTCTGCACTAGATGATGCGCGTTCATAAGCTCCAATTCCCTCCTTTTTGTTAGGAGGGATGCTTGTAGTCTGTTCCAGCTGATTGGCTCTTTCCCCTGTCAGTCAAATGCTCGTGCAGTGGGCGGGGTTTTGGACCTGTCGAAGAGAGAGTTAAACTGATGCACTGACTGAATATCAGGCTCTAAAGCTCAGACTGTGGGAACAGAGTGTGAACCGCAGTTATAAGCACACGAGGTACATTGTGTGTATATGTGTGTATATTCCTACTTTTAAAAAATTATTAAGCTTTAAAATGTAGCCTAGAGACTGTATATGGATGTGATGGAAATCACACTCCTGTATTAGTTTAAAGCAAGTCAATGGTTATCCAGTCTAGAAACAGTCTATTGTTTGTCCAAAAAATATAGTTTGTTTATACCAAATTTTGTTCTGTATATGTCTGTTTTTTCTTAAGCCAACAATGAAAGAGAATAGCAGTGGAGTTTATATTTCAGATTTCAATTAAGAGGGCCCCTTAATAGACTTTTGGGTCACCCATCATCGGGGAGTCTGATGAGTATTAGTAAGTGGGGCAAACCTAAAACCTGTGGACAAAACATGTAGTGTATTTTACTGCATGTGAAGGAGGGAAATCATTGTAATTGTTATTTTCAATTTCTGTAACAATTTGTATTTAATACTATTGTTGAAAGGCCTGAGTAATACTGAGACTGAATACTCTCTTTGAACAGGAACTGAAGAGCATTCATACTGTATGTAGGTCTATGGATAGACATGGACAAAAAAATATAAAATTAAAAAATAATTGAATGGCAATACACAATATGATATATGATGTGAAAAATATACTGTGAAAAAAGACGGGGCACTGAGATCTGGGGGCGGAGCAGAGTGAAGGAGCAGAAAAAAGTTTTCAGTCCGCAACACTGAAACAGAACATTATTTTAAAAATTCAATATAAATGATATCACATTATCAGTGAGCCCAGCCGAGAATTTGCTCTATTTATATCCCAATATCAATATAAATATTGTTATATCGCTCCCCGCACAGGTTCAAAGGGGAAATGTTATCTGGATTTCCAATGTTATAAAGGCTATGAAAGGATATATCAATGTATATCATTGTTTTGAATGAATAAAGGGCATTGGGCATGGTGCCAGTATGTTCATGTTTATCTGCTGAGTCATTTGGTATTGACAGTACCTCTACAGTGTGTGTGTGTGTGTGTGTGTGAGCAATGTGTGCAACCTAAAGTTGCTGAACACATTCATTAGTGTTTTCTACTGTATGTGAAAAGGTGGAAAATACATGAGGAATTGTTCCTTGTTACTTCAAATCAAATCAAATCAAAATGTATTTGTATAGCGCTCTTCACAACCGATCTTGTTACTTCTACTTAATACTATTTTTGGGAGGTCTGAATTTGAGTCATACTACACCAACAAGAAAACCCCAAAACTTTCTACGTTAGACGTTCAAACATTTACAGTGTACTTTTATATATACTATATACAGTACCAGTCAAAAGATTGGACACACATACACTATTCAACCTTTACAGGACAACCTTACAATATAATGTGTCTGTCCATTTCTATATAAACCAACTGAAAGTGTTTTGTGTAATTAAGAACACATGACAACAAACAAACAAAAAAAACAACTAATGTCTTTCAGTTGAGTGTGTCCAACCCTTTGACTGGCACTGTATATTTCAATATTTACATACAGTTGTGATATTACTTTTGTAAGTCACTCTGGATAAGGGCGTCTGCTAAATGCCACAAATGTAAATGTAAATGTAAATATTACACCAACTTTTATATGACACCCTTGGAAACCACTTATCTAAAGCACAATCCATCTCTTTCAGTGCAGCTTCATCTATGTCTTCTACATCTATAGAATTTTTTTTTTACTAACTTGACTAATAAATGACACTGAATCCTGTCTCTCACTAGGCTCCATCCCTCAGTGGCTTCAGGGCACACTTTTGCGCAATGGACCTGGTCTCTTCTCAATCGGAGAGACATCCTACAACCACTGGTTTGATGGAATGTCACTTCTTCACAGTTTTACCTTCAAGGATGGTAGGTACAACTGTATGGAAAAATGCAGAAATATTATGTACCCTGAGTGTGTAAGTAAAGATGTGGGGGAGTAGAGCACTGTAGCGTTCTTGATTCCACCACTCAGCAAGTTAGCAATGATGAACTCTCTTATATGTTCTGCTCTCCAGGTGGCCACATCAGCCTTCTGTTAGGCTATTTAGCTCCACCTGGTGGCAGGACAAGGCCTTATGACTAAAAACCTGTAAAAATCTGTATCTCAATATGCTTAAAATATTTTTTATATGCATATGTTAAAGTATTATTATTTAATTGTAATACCAGAAACACATCATTCATGCATGCACAGCATGTATTCTTTTAATGATTTTCCTGCTTTAACCCCTGCACCTCTGAAAAGGCTAGTTAATGTGGTGATTAGCTGAATCAGGTGTGCTGGGAGTGTGTAATTCTCCATATATGTAGGGAAGGGGGGTGCAAGGACAGAGTTTGGGAAACACTGTCTTAAACAGATGGTAACTTGTGTAATAGATTTATATCTTGTACAAAATAAAAAGAAAGAAAAATACAAGTTGACATCAGTGACTATTTGAACTGCAGCAAGGGTTACATTTTTATAAAAAACTAAAAAACAATTAAACATACCTCCGGTTGGTAGAAAACATTATCTAAAGAGTACAGGGAAAAACCAAAATTCTTTTTCATAAACCATACAAATTAAGTGGCTTTGCAGAAAAACAAAGTAAATTTTGTATTTTCATATTCAGTATTTAATATTCAAGATATTATACACAAACAGTGAGAATTTCCTTTCTATGACACATTCATTTAAGATTAAATTCACCAAAGTTTTGCCTATAAGTGTAAATATAAAATTTTCACCTTATACAAAAGTCTGTACACTCAGCAGCTGTCTTTGCAGTGCAAGTAAGTTATTTCCATCACTCAAGAAATAAAGCTCAAATTAAGATTTCAAATCATATGTTAAATCACTCAAAATCAATATAACATAAACCTATGCACAATAATGTACACATTATATTTTGACTTGTACTGGCTACTGTGCTTGTGTAGATCACCATGTTGATGTGCTTTTCCCACTAGTGCCACAATATTTTTTACCTTTACTACTACTTAAGTTTACTTCCTCCTTAAACATGCTAGGTGATTATTTTTTTGTATTGCAGGTTTAATTTTGTAAGGTCATTACTCTTCACTCTTTACTTTTTCTTAATTATTTTCTGTTGAGGTTGCAACACACTTTTTAAAATCTGCTATCTTAAGTATTTTTTGTATACACTTTTATGTCATTATATCAGGTAACAATATTTTCATTTGGGTTTCAGTGTACTCTACCTACCTCTGGAAAAGTGTGTTATCTCTCTTTTTCAGGTGAAGTGTACTACAGAAGCAAATTCTTAAGGAGTGAAACGTATAAGAAAAACATTGCTGCTAACAGGATTGTGGTCACAGAATTTGGGACCTTGGCCTACCCCGATCCCTGCAAGAACATATTCTCAAAGTAATGAAACGTACTCTACAGATGTGTCTTCTGTTTTTTGTTTGTATTTTTTTTTTTACTTAAAATTCTCAACACCTGTTTCAGAGCCTTTGCCTACCTGCTCAATGCTGTCCCAAATTTTACTGACAACAATCTTGTGAACATCATTCGATATGGAGAAGATTATTATGCATCCTCAGAAGTAAACTACATCAACCAAATTAACATCTCAACTCTTGATACTATAGGAAGAGTGAGTTCAATGTTCACTTTATCCCAACTGTTCTGGATGTTTTTAAAGTAGTATTCGATCATGTCTGATGATGACTTTGTGTCTGTTTGTAACTCTTCTTTCAGGTCAACTTGAGAAACCACATCGCAGTGAACTTGGCTACAGCTCACCCTCACTATGATGATGAGGGCAACACCTATAACATGGGCACATCTGTTATGACATTGACCGGACCCAAGTATGTTATCTTCAAGGTCCCATCCAGTGGCACAGGTATACAGCACAAAAGAAATGAATATCTTGCATCTCTTTGAATGACGTGTTCTAAATCTGAGCATAGGAGCCATCTGTATGCACTACAGTTATCAATGTGATTGCAGACAGCTGTACAGCTGAACATAGATAAATCGTTGCTGTACCTACAGTAATGTAGCTAATGCAGCCCAATGTATGTAATGCTTATTACATGTAAAAATGGTATTCATGCATTCCTGAAAGTATTAATGCATCTAAAACAAATTAACATTTAAAAGAAAAATAATACTTAAAATGTAATTCATAAAAGTAAAAACAAATATTTAATAAGTAAAAGTAAATATGTACTAACTAAAAATATTTTAAGTGTCAGTGTTTTAAGCTACACATACAGAAGTAGTGTCTCTCAGTTGGCATCGGGTATAACACAACATGCAGACATATCGGAATGGAGTTATACAGATTCCTGTGGTGTCCTGTGATAATCCATCCCATGCATCTTGAATATTCTCACTCAGTTCCTACAGATTGTGGTAGGAGTTTTGCATTGTGTTGATAGCCTCCAACAGGAGGTCTGGCAATGTGACAGCCCACGGCAGAGACATGCTTTGCAACTGGTTGATGTGTTCTGGGTGCAACTAACAACAACAACAACAACAACAATAAGAATAATAACAACAACAACAACAACAACAACAATAATAATAATAATAATAACAACAATAATAACAATAATAATAATAATAATAATTATTATTATTATTATTATTATTATTATTATTATTATGTGCTAAAAGCCATACTGATCATAAGTAAAACAAAAAAGTGAAATGTGTCACTTTACATGTAATGAATAAAATATATATTACAGTTTCACTTTTTCACAATATTCTAATTCCTTGAAATGCAAAAAGTGTCAAAAGTGAAACACATTAATGATGATTACATATGTGAGTGAGGTCTGTTATGATATCCTGTGAAAGGTTGACTTAACATGTGCTTCTTCCAGATAAAACAGAGAACAAGAAGTTTATGCTGAAGAAGCTGGAACAGGTTTGCTCCATTCCTGTGCGCTCCAGTCTTTACCCCAGCTACTTCCACAGCTTTGGGATGACTGAAAACTACATCATCTTTGTAGAACAGGCCTTCAAGCTGGACATGGTCCGGCTGGCCACAGCTTACTACAGGGGAGAAACCTGGGGCAAGTGCCTCATATATGACAAAGACGACATTGTAAGCAAAGTTTGTTTAGCTCTTTTGGCCCACCTACATTATATGAACAAAAATATTGGAATACCTTATTTATTGTATCAAGGGAATTAAAAAGAGCTTATCCTCCTGTTGCTGAAGTAACTGTCTGCTGTCCAGGGAAGACTTTCTACAAGATTTTGAAGCATTGCTGTGTGAATGGAGCACCAGTTCCAGAGAGCACAGTTCCACTGCTCCACAGCTAAATGCTGGGAGGCTTTATACCCCTCTAACCTTTGTATTAGGCACCTATATGTTAATGTTTATCTGCTCCAAAGAGTCATTCTATTGGCAGTGCTTCTTTACAGAGACCAGACAAGCTGTGTATGTGCATTTACACATCCGGGTCAGCAATGGGTGCAACTTAAAATAACTGAATACATTCATTAGAAGGGATGTCCACAAACATTTGGACATATAGTGTGGATTCAGATGGCTTTGATCAATTGTTCACTATCATATGCTTTCTCATAGACGTTGTTCCACCTGATCAACAGGCAGACAGGGAAGTCTGTGACAGATGTGAAATTCTATGGGGACCCTTTTGTCATTTTTCATCACATCAATGCCTATGAGGAGGATGGACATGTAGTGTTTGACCTGATTACATATGAAGACGCCAGCCTGTATGACACTTTCTACATGGCAAACCTTAAGGACGACTTTGAGAAAGACGCCAATAGGAGCATTCCTTCCCCAGTCTCCAAGCGATTTGTCATCCCTGTAAATGCTGACCTCAAGGTTAGTGGTGAGGAAACAAATGGTGTCTGTTTCCTCAAAGCTAATCTCTTGTGTTAGTGGTGCAAAAACCAGTTTGCCTGTACTACAGTCATTATTACCACTTTTCAGAGATTTTTAGAGACTAGGGGTTTTAGAGGTTTCTAAAGCACTCTGTACACATACTGTATGTATTTTAACTACATATTGTACATCTGTGTCATAATTTGAGGAACTGGATTTTTGATTTTTAATGAGTCACACTGAACAAAGAATAAAAGAATGTTACAAATATTTAGATGTACATGTAATAATTATAAAATATGATATAAAATATAAAAATTACCTTTTTGAATTAATGAGAAAAATGGGGAACAAAAATATATTCATGAAAATGATATCATGATATTCAAATTCTGAAATGCACTAGTAGATTTAGGTTGGAACAGACACAAAGACATGAAATACACAAAGAGAGATTCATAAAGCACAATGTACAATAAATATTAACACAGTGCTTGTTGGAGATAACACTCTAGTTTAGGTCAGATGTGTTTAATTTTAATATCTTATTCCAAATGAATGTGTTTGAAAAATGTTGTAACACACCTGTCTTGGGTGTCTGATGTCTTATATGTTTAGGCAGCTCCAAAAGGCACCAACTTAGTGACGCTGCAGGACACAGTGGCTACAGCTGTGCTGCAGAAGGATGGCTCCTTGTATCTCAGCCCTGACAAATTGTTTGAGGGTAAGAATCAGAAACTCAGCTTCTTCTGTGTATTCATCATCAGTTTACGGTCAGAATGTTAAGACTTCATTGGCTAGAATTCTCAAAGTGTTGTATTTGGAATATGAAGTATAGAGTATTGTGTCTGGCTTGTTTAAAGGTGTGGAGTTACCTGGAGTGAACTACAAATTCAACACAAAGAAGTACAGATACTTCTACGGCTCTAGGGTGGAGTGGACACCAAAAATAACAAAGGTACTGCACACCCTACAGGCTCCTAATTCCTTTACATCCTTTAAACTGCTTGAAAATTCTACTCAGTTTTGAATCACAGCAGTGGGTGATAAACTTACATACACTGTGTATGTAAACGTTTGTGGACAGCCTTTATGGTGAATGCATTGCGCTACTAGTTCCCATTGCTGACAGTTATGTAAATGCACACAAACAGCTTGTCTAGTCCCTGTAATTTCCAGTTGAAAAGAGCAGATAAACAAACATGAATTTATTTGGCACAATGCCTAATGCCAGGCATGAACTTGAATGGTATAAAGTCCCCCAGCACTGAACTGTTAAGCAGTAGAACTGTGTTCCCTGGAATGATCAGTGGCGGTCCATTCAATGTTTTTAGGATGAGTTTGGGAGTTGGGGATAATGGTGATAATTATACAACATGCTGACCTCACTAACAATCTAGTAGAAAGCCTTCACTGGACAGTAGAGACTGTTACTCCAACAAAAGCAGAATAAACTCTTATTAATACCTTTGGTTTCAGAAGAATGAATGAGCAGGTGTCCCAATGCTTTTGTCCATACCATGTATTTACAATAACAAGTAAGAAAAAATGATCTCAATGATTTACAGAAGTAAACAGTTTGGACACATTTTGTTTTATATAGTATAGAAAATGTATGGACTAACGGGCTGTTCATAGGATATTGAGTAGATGGGATGGAGTAATGAAGTTCTGAGGAGATGGGGAGGAGTAATGGGGTGTTAAGGAGAAGGGGTGAAGTAATGGGGCATTGAGAGGATGGGGTGGAGTAATGGGGTGTTCAGGAGATGAAGGTGGAGTAGTGGGATGGAACAATGAGATTGGGTGGAATAGTTGGGTATCGAGGAGATGCTAAAGTAATGGGATGTTGAGGAGATGAGATGGGATAGCAGGGCATTGAGAGGATGGGGTGGGTAATGGTGGTGTTCAGGAGATGAGAGTGGAGTAATGGATGGAACAATGAGGTGGAGTGGAACAATAGACTTTGAGTAGATGAGAGTGGAAGTAATGGGATGTTGAGAATGAGATAGAGTATGAGACTGAGAGGATGGGGTGGAGTAATGGGGTGTTCAGGAGATGAGGTGGAGTAATGGGATGTTGAGAAAATGTGCTAGAGAGTAATGGGCCTTTGAAGAGATATTGGGTGGAGTAAAGTTGCAAAATCGACGAATGCAGCTGTAATTGTAATGGGTTAGAATATAACATAAAAACATAAACATGATCATCATACAATGACCTAAAAATAAAATATTGATTGATAATTGATTAGGGATGCCTCAATGAAAGACTGTCAAAAAATTTATTTGCGGAACCTTGTACAAGAACAGAACAGATCACATTGAACTCTTTTTTGTTGACTGTGGCTGTTTTCACATTGGCTTTCAGACATTATGGTGACTAACTCTACCTACTATCATGTAAATATATCTTAACACTCAATCCTCTGCAGGTAACAAAAGTAGACACCTTAACCAGGACATACTTAGAGTGGACCGAAGAGTACTGTTATCCATCTGAACCAGTGTTTGTGGAGTCACCTGATGCTGTAGATGAAGATGATGGTGAACAACCTTATTAATCCATTTATGAACATTTCATCATGACTGACCTAATATGTCTGTTTCAGAAAATTAAATGTAATTTATATTTAATGTCATTTTGTCTTTCAGGCGTTATTCTGTCATCTGTTGTCTCGCTCAACCCCAGGAAACCTCCCTTCTTGCTGGTTTTGGATGCAAAGTCTTTTAAAGAGATTGCTCGTGCTTCTATTAATGCTTCTGTTCACCTGGACCTGCATGGGCTTTTCATCCACGACAAGTCTTAATTCATACAGCCACAAGAGGGCGCCAACTAACAAACAACTCAAAACCAATTGTGTTTACACTTTGTTGCAAGAAAAAGTTATCTACAAACCAAAACTGTAATAATATGCTTAATAATGTTATAAAATTCCAAAAGGAAGTTAAATACCATATATAAATAGTGCAGTTCACATATAATCAATTATAACATGCAAGTGGTATTATTAACAGGCAATATTATGACATGAAAATTGATGAGTATCATACTGTGTATATTTGCTTAATAGTCATATGGGAAAATAAATGCAACAGGGCAAAGAATTCAACCAGGTTTTTTTACTATATTCAAAGTTTTAATGACAATCAATTTTTTAATAAACAATCAATTAATGATGACAATCAGTAGATTATTCCATAATGAAAATAATTATTCTTTAGTGACCCACTTAATATGCATCCTTCTTATTTATTACATTTATTTAATGTATTTTTCAAAGGAAGACTAATAAGATATACATTAATAAGTGTTTAGACCGCTTAAAATTGTTGGCTAATTGGGCTCCAGTGGCTTAGCACTATGATCCTAGGATTGCAGGTTAGAATCCCTGGTCATGCTGCTTGCCATTAGCAGCTGGAGTCTGACAGAGCAAAATTGGCTATGCCCTCACTGGTTGGGTAGATGGTGCTGTCTCCCCATATCACTGTGAAAATCTCACACTATTGCAACCCTAGTAATAATTGATGCTAAATGACTTTACATTTGCTCGTGACATAAACTGTCATAACTTAAAAAACTGTGCATTGGTTTTGACAGTTACAGATACAGAATTGGAAATGTAGCATTGTTATATTAACAGACATAATCAATCAGCATATGATATCTGTAATGAGGTTATAGGCCAAGTTTAAGTAACACACTTCAAATAAAGTGGGTGTATTTTGTGATTTGGAATATTAGGTTAGATTGTGTACAAGCTTGTTCATTAAACTCTTTTATCAATGTTGATCATGTATTTGTGCAGTAAAGTTCTGATTTTGTAAATTCTTCTTAATTTATCAAATTTTAATAAATTTGAAATCCTGTATGATGATGACTTTTTGTTGAATTTATTGTACATATAAAATCATGGGTTATCAGTATATACATGAATTACTTCAGGGGATGGCTTGTTTTCTTGTGAGTGAGGTTGAACATGATAGTGGGTGCTAAATGAATGGGAAATTCAATTTCCGAAGTTGTGCAGGCATATAACATTCCTCGATCCACAGTGTAATATGTACACTGGTTCGAACCACAACATAAGAGGAGGGTTAAATATTGCATTCATTTGAATCTCAACTTTACAAGGTGAAAGTGCATGTCCACTGTTCCATCTGTTACAACACATCAAGGACATTTTCCAGCACTGAAGGGTGTTTCAAGATTTTCCTATAACAACAATATTGCAGCGGCTCTACTCACCTATATAAACAGGAACATAGAGATATCCATCATCTTCAGTCTGTTGCCACTGACAGAGAGAGGGATGCTGCATGTTACGAATCTCTGAGCTGTATTTTTGTCCTCTGTTTCAAGGGTCATTGCTGTAGACCTGTAGGCTCCACATTGTGCCATCATGTTTTAGTTCCAGATAAAGCTAAATCACTCTGCAGTTCTGAGAAATACATAATATATTTGCATCACAGTCCACTCAAAAGAAGGCCAATCAGCCAATCAGGAAACTATGTACTATCAATGAATTAAGGCTGTAACCAAAGGGAACAGAACAGTGTAATGAGCAAAGTCTAAGAGCAAGGTTCACTATTCACGACTCATGATTATGTAATCTCCAAGCATTTTAAATTAGATAAGATTCATATAATTGCACAGAACTTCATGCTTAAATCCAAACAGACTGTTATTAAGTGGACAAAAATGTATTCAGGACTTCCAAGACATGACTTCTTTTCTTTCTGGCCTGAACAGAGACTGACTGGAGAATGGAAAGCTAAAACTGATATGAAGGTCTGAAAACAATGTAGTAAAAAGGTCACAGGGTAAATAAATAGCTCATATATTTAGCCTTGATAAATAAATATTTAAAGAAACAATAAAAAACATTTACATTTACATTTACATTTACATTTACATTTACGGCATTTAGCAGACGCCCTTATCCAGAGTGACTTACAAAAGTGCTTTGCTGTTCACTCAGAATATCCTTAGCTAGTAGACAAGGCAATAATAATAATAATAACAAATAATAATGATGAAAATACATCAATAAGGTGTTTCACTGCATACTTTGCTAGCCTCCTTTCACTCTGTTTTTCAATGGTCAGGACCCCCAGGACACCAAAGAGCACATTCTCATTCTCATTCTCAGCACTGCAGTGACACTGACACTGGAAAGACCCACCACCCATATAATATCTGCTCTGTGGTGGTTCTATGGGATTGTACAGAGTGCTCCTGTATGGTCAGTGGAGGTTGATCAGTGTTCAGGAAAAATAAGATTGAGGGTGATGAAATAGATCAGACAAAATCAAATAGAATACTGGTAAAAAGTTGAGGAATCAGCTAAATTAATGGAATTCTATGGTGAATGGTGTATTTAAAGTACATTTAAAGTAGATTTTATCTCTTAATAATTAGAGGTATATCCCCCAAGAGGTCTCTCTCACACATTCTGCCAAAGTTACATAGTGCAGTGGTGTATTAGCAAAACCTACAAAAAGCTGTTTGGCAATGGCAGGGATTCTCAGATCCCATCACATCTTCCAGCTGACTATGTGTTTCAACTTCTGTGTCTGTGTTGCATCATAGGCCTGCCTTATTTAGGACAGGACATAAACTTCCATCTCATTCATTTATGCTGAGAATTCTTATCCTGGTAAATATGGTGGCTAAATAAGGATCTGGGGAAATTCCTACCAGAGGCATCACCTGGTCTTCTGGGGCTATAGCCCAGATTATTTTATAACTAGTGCCCAATTTTTGTTAGAAATTTGGTATACAGGAGTGAATCTGATGATCACACATTTATATTTGGTCAGTCAGTGATGCATTTAGAGTGGAAAATTTAAACAGAGCTCAGTCAGTCACTCTAAGCTAAACCTACTGTCATCATTCTTATCAGCATAATAATTGTATCCACAATAGCAACTTTGAACATTGAGAGGAAAAAAAATCTTTTTTAAAGCTGCGTGAAACTGTATTCTGTGTTTCTGAGCAGATTGTTTTGTTGATTTATGATGAAATACTTTCACATTGTAGAGGTAATTATGTACAACAAATATAGCTACAAAACTGAAAATGGGGAAAACAGTGTCTCAAGGCTTTCTCTGGGGTGTAGCAAAAATGAAATGAACAGTCACATTCCTTCAGCAACAGATAAAAGACTGTCTATAAGAGCATATCTGCTTAGTATGAGTCCAGCAGCTCTATATAAAGAATGTTCTTAGTCCGGTCTTGATTTTGTGTTTACAAAATGACACACTAGGAACTGTCTAAAATAGTGACTACTTATGTTTTTCAAACAACAGAAGCAAAACAACAACAACAACAACAACAACAGAAAACAGTGGTGGCAATCTAACCGGCTAATTTACTATACAGGTACTACAACTGTACTGTACAATACTGCAACACAGGCACATGTTACAGGTAAAAAAAATCCACAGCAATGAAAACCTAGAATATGCCTATTGTTCAGCAAGAAAAAATGACGCTGTCATATTCTCCTTTGGCTTGTCAGCTATTTTTTTAGTTCAAATTCTGCATTTCTTTGGTTTCACATTGGGTGAATGAGCAAATGAAGACTGAGTTTGCTGTTCTCCATGTTTGTAGTAGCTCTTGTATTATTGTTCTGTTTATATTAGTGTCATTAGCAGCTCCCCAGTTGCTTAGAAGATGCCGCATCTTCATTCAGAGGCAGTGTGTGTATTGTAAATATGCACATGGGATGTGGCCAGAAAAATTCCAACTCCTGCAAAAATCTACCAGAACACCCTGTTTTAGAATTATTATGTATTAGACATTGCAAGGATGGTCATGCAGTACATTGATACCATGCATTAGATTATGTTGTTCCATCCACACCTAGGATAATACAAATGTAGCATAATAAATATAGTTATGATCTTTTGTTAAGTGAGGTTATGTTAGACAGTTTAAAACTTGTTATTTTAAAACCTCAATTTCTGCACTTCAAAACTACCATCTTTTAAAGTGGTATCTGATCAGCAGACAGGTTGTGCTGAAAGATCAATCTCCTAAATCTCTTCTAGGGACTGAACAGAATATGAACAGAATATGAACAGAGACAGTTTGACATTTCATGTTGAGTTTGACAGATAGAAAGGCTGGTTAAAAGGAAAGACGTTTTTGCCATCTCAGTTTGTGGTCACTATGACCGTAATAGCCATATGGCAATAAAAAGGTCAATATAAAAAGGAACATTCAGCATTTATCTTATCTCTCATTAAGATATTTTCTTGTGATATTGTACTGGGTAATATACTGTCTGATTTCATGCAACCCATATTCATGCTCTGTACTCAGTTCATACTGATATACACTGTATACAATTCTTTTAAACATGAGGCTAAAATCACTAATCACTAAATGTGTCTATTCCAAAGCAAGTTCATAGAAACCTTTGTGTGAACTGTATCTCTTCTTTTGTTGAAGAAATGGGGCAAAATTTTCACGCTGTCTATGACTAATTTTTGCAGAAAGTCCCAGCAAAATATCCCTTATGTACAAGCTATTCCACGAATCCCATAAAGCAAATGCCTCAGGACAGGCATTGAAATGATTTTGAGAAATTCCCTGAGTTTTTTTTTTTTGTTTGACATTGTACATCTAATGGAAGAGGTCATGAAGAACTTTATGCTTGATTATAAATGACACTGTCAGGAATGGCATAATGATCTTGTTCTGTTTGGCAGGATCAAATGAACTGGAAAATGACTGACCTCTATATAATTAAATTGATAATGTAAACAAGTAAACAATATGAAAGGTAAACAACACATATAAAACCCAACTATGAGTGTGCTGTAAGTGGCAAAATGCCACATTCAGTTAAAGTAATTTGTATTAAGTTATTTATTTATAAAACTGTTTACAGTTTGAATAAGTGTAAACTATATATTTTACATAGTAAAATGTTTACTAAACCCTTTCTAATACTCTTAAACAGAGGTGTCAGGAGTATTCCAGTTAGAAAATAAAATTAAAATTATGATTACAAAAAGTTCTTTAAGTTAAGTTAATGTATAAACATGCATACTCCAATATGTTCTTAAAGAGGTTTAAAAAAATGGCTTCTAATTTGTTTTACACTAAAATGTTTTACACTAGAACTGCAGCATCATTAAGCATGCCAGCTACAACCCTGTTTATCATTATTTTTAAACTGGGCACCTTATCCCAGCTCATGTCACATCACGTGAATAAACCTCCCCCTTTATTTAAGAATTGCTGGCAGGTAAACATTATTTTTGCCTAAAGCCATACACTATCAAACTACATAAACTGCTGCCAAGCTGTTAGTGTTAAATTACACTACATAATGTACACAACACTACTAGTGTACTAACACTGCACTACTATAAAGAATTAATTTTAACACTAGCAGTGTATATGCAAATTTGCTGTGTTGCCTTCCATTGTATTTTATTGCATGTGTGAACTAATGACTGTTCTTTATATACATTTACATTTACAGCATTTGGCAGATGCTCCTATCCATTGGGACTTACAAAAGTGCTTTGCTGTTCAAATAAAAATGTCAGAATGGAGACCTCGACACCCAATGCTCAACATATGACACTTCAATACACAAGACATAGTATAATTATAAGCCTTTGATTAGATAAATCCTCTTGAGAGACAGGTTTTCAGTTTGCTTCGACATGAAAGTCAATCATGAGGCCAAAAAATCTCTGCCCATCACACACTACACATTACATAAGGTAACTCTTTTAACCTATGAGATGTGACCTATGCTATGCTTACACATTTATATAAGACCAGTTCTGAGAAGTTGCCTTCTTGGTATATGACCTAGATTAGTTAAATAAACCTTGGCATTACGTATCTAGACATTGGCGTACATCAACCCTCAAGACATTACCAGTAATATGGGTAAAGTAGGAAAATCCAGGCCCAGAAACCTCAGCTCAGATTGTCAATCACTGAAATCAAATCTTATAATATAAAATAACATTTAGAATAGCAAGTCTGTTTGGAAAGTTAAAATGTAAAAAGTACAGAATGTTTTTTGTGAAATGTAGGCAGTAGTTGAGAACATACTGTGACTGAAATTTTCAAGCAATATAAAGAAGTACACATAAAATAAATGTAATGAAGTACTTTATTGCTTCCCATCTCTGCTCTTAATTTAAGAAGAAACTTTGTTTCTTAATTTAAACATACATCACTTTTAAAATCATAGTAGATTATAAACAGATGGGTAAAAGTCACGTCTGCCCTTTGTCAGTCCTGTTCACTTCTGTCTTCCTGCTGTGTTCTAGTTGTCTCTCCTTTGTTTGTTTGGTTGTTTATTTGGTTCTGTCTCCTTCCTTGCTCCGCCCATTCCCATCTGTGTCTGATTTGTCACCCTGCCCCCTCCTTATCATTTCCCAGGTGTGATCAATGTCATGTTGTATTTTTTGTTCAGTCCTTTTGTTACCTACCCTGTATGTTAGCATAGCTTGCTTTTGTTTGTTTGTACTTTGTTTCCCATCTGTATGTTAGTATGGCTCACTTCAGTTTGTTTGGTTATAGACTTCTGTTTTGTTCATGGCTTGTTTGTTAATTGAGATTCTGTTGGTTTGAGCATTTGTAAGTCTGTTCTCATTCTGTTCCTTTGTTTGTCTAGAGTTAGTGTTTGTGTTAGTTTGAGTACCCCAGTTTTGTTTATTAGCATTCAGGTTTTGTTTTTCTTTATTTTCGTAAAATCTTCAGACCCTGTGTTTACCTCTGCACCCTTTGTCATCTGTTCCATCCACCCCATCTTGACAGTATCTTACACTTCCCAAATGAAAAGTTCCACTTATCAACTAGGGATCATACAGTACGTGACTCCAACCTGCTGCTGAACCAAAACAGTCACCCAAACATATATGCCTTGCATTAGCTAGAGGACTCTGATTAAACATGGAAGCATAATGGCCTGCTGCTCCAGTACCATTTGTGCTGAGCTGTAAGGTAAAAAAATGTGAGGAAGGTCTTTAAGGTTGTAGGTGTGAACTAAGCAGCACATATTGGAAGCTATCCTTTTATGCTACCCAAACAACCTAACAAAATTTGGCTAATTAAGTTAGCCATCGTTGATCGTGGCTGACAATGAAACATTGCTACCATGGTGTTATCATATCACCTACTGGCTAACCTCCTCTCACATTGCTACCGAGGCATCAGTGTGGCAGCTATAAGCCTAATCCAAAATCACGGGTGTGGTGTTACTGTGCTGCCTACAGGCTTCTTCCCATATTCCCCAAATAGTGAGCATATATTAGTCCACTGACTGACCACTAACTAGTCTTTAATATCCTAAAGATGGATTTAAATGGACAGAGATTTTTATCTTAGAAAACAAGGCAAATATTATTTTCATCTGTAAGGAAAAAAGACTCAATCTCATAATAATACCTTTTAGTACTTAAAGCATGGTTGATGTTGCACTGAATGAAAATTATTTAATATACTGAATTTACAACAGAAGTTAAAAAAAACTGAGGGGAAATGAGTGATAATTTTTTTTCTTAACCGGCCAACAGTAGTCCACTATCCTCTTAGCATACTGACTACCAGTTTCCACTAACATCACTACTGCAGCATTAGCATGCCCGTTATGACCCTCATAGAACTGTATAGCACTGTTTTTAAGCTGGGCCTCTTATCTCAGCTCACATCATATCACGTGAAACAAGCTCCCCCTTTATCTGAGAATTGCTGGCAGGCAAACATTATTTTTGCATGAAGTCATGTACTATCAAATGACATAAACAGCTCCCAGGCTGTTTTTAATTGTAATTTCACTGTTTTTTTTTTTTTGCGCTTTAAAATAAGAAATGTGAAATTATGACTGTCAGTGTTAAATTAACACTAACTAAAATTCATGTTTATCACTTCTTACATTGTATTTTATTGCATGTATGAACAAATGGCTGTTCTTTTTATATATTTAATATTTACAGCATTTGGCAGATGCTCTCATCCAGAGTGACTAAAAAAAGTGCTTTGCTGTTCACTCAGAAAACATCTTTAGCTAATTTCTAGAGAATTCACAGATACCTCAAGCTTAGATGCTGCCAAATACAAATGTCAGAATGGAGACCTTGATACCCAATGCTCAACATATTACACTTTATCAGACAAGACACAGTATAATTAAAGCCTTTAATGAGATAATGACAGGTCTTCTGTTTGATTCGGCTAGGTGATCAAGAGGCTTCAGCTGATGAAGAATCATGTAGTGTAAACCTCAGCTTAAGCCAGAAACAAACCATGTCTGCCCTTAAAATCTGTTACCTCCCTAATATAAGCTACCTTTTAAACTGTTAATAACTTTGAAAATGGCTGTAATATCACAACTGTGGGGAAAAGCACCTTTCAGCAAAAAATGTTTCCAACTATCTGTCCACCTACATGACAAAGTGTCCCTGATTAAGATAACTTAAAGTGGTTGTAAACACACCTTGGCAAAGAAGTGTGACATCAGCTCAGATCCCTTATCTAATGCCCAGGTGGGGTAGGTGGAGGTCTAGCACCATTTGGTCAGTTTAGAATAAGTAAAGAAGGACAATATACCCAGGAGAACTAGGAGAGCACAATGAAATTGCTAGAGTTGAAGACTGATAATAAATACATCAAATGTGTACAGCTTTTACACTGTTGTACTGAGCTCATCACTTCCATGGCATCCAGTCATTTTTGCTGGAACTACACTAGCTTTTATATCCCATTTTGTAAATTTCTTTTTAAGCCATTGGAGTAGCATCTACATGGTGTATAAAATAACCTTCATTAGAAATGCATTCCAAAGGTATCTCTTTTCACCTATGAGATGTGACCAATGCTATGCTTACACATTTATATAAGACCAGTTCTGAGAAGTTGCCTTCTTGGTATATGACCTAGATTAGTTAAATAAACCTTGGCATTATGTATCTAGACATTGGAGCGCATCAAATCAAGACAATCACAGTAATAATAGAGGTGGAAAATCCAGGTCCAGAAAGCTCAGCTCAGATTATCAGATTGTTTGTGACAGAAACCAAAGCTTATAATATAGTCATATTCTTATGTCTTTATAAAGTATAGAATAAGACTATATTATAAGCTTTGACTGATTTCTGTCAAACCGAAATGAGACAGGTATATATATATATATATATATATATATATATATATATATATATATATAT
>CM067514.1:167555-183627 GCA_034509495.1 Acestrorhynchus altus | reverse complement strand
TTCTAAACATGTTAGAGGAACTGTTTTAAGTGCACAGCGGCAGATTTGGTTGTGTTTGTTTATTTGCGGAATGGTTCATAGATATTGCCCATACTAATATTTCTTCTCTAAGTAAGTTTAAAAAGCTCATGTTAGTAGTTAAATATTCATTCTTAATGTAGCTAGTTAACTAACTACGGCTTCTGCTAAATGCTGTAAATGTAAATGTAGTTATTGAAGATGAAGCCATGATCATGGATAATTACTTTAGCTAACAGCTGAAATATTACAGCAAATAAACATAATATTCATCTGTTAATTGGAAAAAATCAGTTTACCTGCTGCTTTGCATTTGAAACAATTCGCTCTGCTATGTTTGGAAGAATGCTTAAAGTTAGTGGAGAGGGTATGACTGGGTCTCAGATGGGGTTTCAGGGTACCTGTCAGTCTAAAATCAGATGATGAATGGAGATTCAAGGTGAACACCAAAATTCAGAAGCAAAAGAATGAAGCAAAATCTGCGGTCATTGTACGGAATCAATTCTGTGGAACTGCTACCATGGCATTATGTTGGCTACTGGCCTCCTCCAACATCGATACTGCTGCGTTAGAGCACCAGGCTATGAGCCTTGTTAACATTGTTTAAAAGCCAGGCCTCCTGTCCTCCTTCACGTCACATCACAGAAATTAAATGCTTTTTCAGAGAGTCTCGAACAAGCAGACATTGTGTTTTCAAAGACCAGCTACCACACTGTGTTTATGGTGTATTCTTCAGTAACCTTACTGCTGTCATTTTAGGGAAGCAATACTTCAGTAAAACATACTGTATGAAGACTGATTCTTCACACCTGAAAAAAGTTCAAATCAAAGTTGCTGTTTTGTCAGATCTTTGTGACATTACTGCTATTTCCAACATAGGCAAACAATTTATTGAGGTGATATCAAGCAAGATACTATCAAATGAAATTTTACAATTGTTTAATTCTAAAAGTAATTGTTTTTAAGCATCTGCAATGTTTGCGTATGTCATTTTGCAAACAAATGGGCAGGACCCCACAGGACTGCACAGAGCAGGTGGGTGGTGGCTCACTCTCAGCACTGCAGTGACACTGATGTAGTAGTGTGTTAAGAGTGTGTTAGGCTGGTATGGGTGGATCAGACACAGCAGCGCTGCAGATAAAGATGCCTATTACCTGCTAGCAGTTAAGAGTTTACAGCACCATTTAGTATTGTGGTGTCATCATGCACTTGTCTTAAACTGTGTCGAGCTGTAAGTATTGGGTCATTCAGGTTGGAGACTTAACAGCTGCTTTGTGATGGTGAGTGGGTGGCAGCGATGGGAACTGCCAGCATCACTGAGAAGATAAAAAAACAAACAAAGAACAGGCTAAATAAACCCTGACTATTTAAAACGGCTGTGGGCGATTATTTGAGAAGCAGCTGTGCAAAATGCTCTAGTAGAGTCAGAGTGGTCGTGATAATACTGAGCAATATATGCATCTAAAGTAGAGCTGGGGGACATGACTAAGAAACTCATATATCTTTACCCTTATCCATATATCTTTAGAGAAGTGGTAATATTCAATTCAATTTGTGCAGCTTTGTCCTTTAAGTCATACAGGGTTGTACAGTATAACCAAGCACTGTTGGTTACGGTGCATTATAGAAGACAATGGGAAACTTCACTTTACTGGATTCTTTACTGTAAATGTGCTCAGCAATGAAAGCTGGTATATTGTCTCTAATGAAAAATTTAAATGATTATTATATAAAATAATTGAAGGAAACATGCTGATTTAATTATTTATGTTTGTTTACTGGATACAAATAATCCCAAAATAACTGACGTGGACCAGATTACATCAGTTCAAGGTTCTGAATGTTGGTTTTGATACCTTTCTTGATTAACTGTCCAGCGTTAAATCAAGAAGCTTCATTTGAACAGACAAGCGTGAAGAGTGATAAACTCCTCATATATGATCAATGCAGTAGATAAATGTGTTTGTACGGGAGACTGTATTTAAGATGTTTAGCACTAATGCACTAATCTTCTTGGTCCAGTTCCGCTACTCTAGAGCACTACAAAGCTGGAATGCTGCTAAGTGGTGCTGGAGATGCCATTGGCTACAAGTGGGAGTTTGTTTATTCCGGGCCAGAGATCCACAAGGTTAGTTTAATGGTCAAAGTAACAAAAAGAGGTTTATTTGATTTACATTTGATCAATTTATGTCTTAAAATATTTCACTAATTTAGTTTCATTTAATGTCATTCTTGATTCTTTAAAAAATTTGCATATATTCTTATATTTTTATCATCTTCTTTAATCTCTAATTCTGTTTTTATTTGTGTAATTTTCTTTTTATTATTCTTTTTAGGCAAGTGTATCAAATTCAATACATAAGATTTTGCAACATGTGATAAATATTTAAAGTAAAAATATTCTTAAATATTATCTATCTGGATCAGTACTGAAAAAT
This sequence comes from Acestrorhynchus altus, assembly GCA_034509495.1. Classification (NCBI taxonomy): domain Eukaryota; kingdom Metazoa; phylum Chordata; class Actinopteri; order Characiformes; family Acestrorhynchidae; genus Acestrorhynchus; species Acestrorhynchus altus. The sequence goes on along the minus strand of CM067514.1, from coordinate 181,171 downwards.
ATCAAACACCATTCTTATTTTCATTTCATAGGCTGTGAAGGAGCTTGGAGGCCTGAAGAATATCACACCTGAACTACCCAACTGGCCAGTCAGTGATGACACCGTCCTCCACCTGGCCACTGCTGAAGCATTGGTTACAGGTTTAATCACCAAACCATCTGAGTGGTTCTTCAGCTCATTCTATGGCAGAAGCTGATATTGTCTTGTTATTGTTTCTTAGGAAAAGAAGGGGAGGAAGTTCTGCATGAACTGGCTAACTGTTATGTGCAGGGTATGAAGGACATGACAGGGAGGGCACCAGGTCACACTACTTTAACTGGTAAGATCACAGAAAAGATGAGTTATACATTACTAATACATGAGTTCTAAATAGGCAAAGCTGGGCAAAGCCATTTTACTATTTACAATCATTATAAGAAAAACTATTTGCACCCAGAAGAAACTTATTGATTGCAATGCATGACTGCAATGTCGATGAGCCAGAGTGTCATGAAGTCACTCAAAATGGCAGCAGGTCATCTTTAGCGACAAGTCCTGCTTTTGTCTTGGTGAAAACAACCAGCAAATCAGGGTGTGAAGGCCCCGTTTCAAGCATCACATGCCCAGAAAGTCAAGTGTCATGGAATGGGGGTCAATTTTGTACAATGCCAGATCACCTTTCATCTTCATTATGGACACGTTGACAGCCTAATGTTACATTATTGATGTCCTGCATCCAGTGTTCTTGTGTAGATCAATAAATATTACCCATATCAGTCCAGGTTTTTTATGATTTATTGTTCTTGGTAACCTTGATCTTCCCAATAGCATTGTAATCTGGGGTAACTTTGTGCAAATATTTTTTTGGCAATGAGCGTAATTATGTCAGGATTGGACGGGCAGAAGGGATGACGAAGGGTGCGGAAGCAAACGCTGGGATTGATAGTTTAATAAGCAAAAGCACAAGACAAACTAAATACACTAACAAATACAAACAGAGCTCAGTGAAACAGAACATAAACTAACAAAGTAAACCAGTATCAAACAGAAACAAAGAAACACCGACTACATACACAGCTAACATAACAGTGGACTGACCAAGACAGACTGAAACAAAGGGTCTTAAATACAAAACACTGGACACACCTGAAACTACTGATTACAAAGGGCCAGGGTTACAAATGAGACACAGGTGGGAATGGGCGGAGCAAGGGAGGAGACAGAACCAAAACAAAAACAAACCATGTGCTAAGGAGCACATGGGGGAAACTGACAGGGGAGACAGGGCTGACAAGAGACAGACATGACAAATTACTTCATTACATATTCAAAGAAGATATAATAGTTAAAAAATGTTTGGATTTTAAAAATGTGCCTCATGAATGCAGTATTCAAAACAGAAGTTATGCCTTAGTGTCCTCTTCTTCAGTGGCAAAAAAAAAAAAAAAATGTAATTAAATTGAGCAAAATGTTGTGCTTTCACACTGATTTCACATAAGGATTTATTTCTACAGTTGCCACACTTTCTATATGTAAATAAAATACTTTTTTGTCAAAATAAATAACACCCAGAATTGACTACTGCAGTGCTATGCTGATGGACTGTATTGATGCCTGTGATTCAGTTGCAAGGCTTAATTGAGATATAAACCCCAAACTACTTTGCTTGAGGAAACAACTTTATGTCTTTATGAATATTTGAGTTTTCTCTTTTCACATTGCAGAAAGACTGCATATAATCAGTGGCCAGCACACCTGTTTTATTCTTTTTCCTACACAAAAGTGCAGATGTATTATCATTTTTGCTTAAGGTTCTGCATAGGTGTAAACATTAACATTTAGAAAGAGATGCCAATTCTACAGCTTCAGCAAGTAGAAGAAATGTGCAGAAATATAAATGTTATTTTTGACACTCATTGAAAAAAAGATCATTAATCTTTTTCTCTGCAATTAAATGTGGTGTGGATAATCTTTGACCATGAGAATATGAGGTTTAAACAAAAAGAGTGAATCAGGATAAAATGCCACTCTTGAACAAAAAGAGCCAGTCAGCTTGCTGATTATGCCTCAATGTGGAGATCAATGACTGAAATGATCAATGATTGAAATGATCAATGATTGAAAATCTGTTTCTGAAATTGTCATCTGTATTTTGGTCTCTCCCTAATACAGGGATTGGAGCCTGGGTTTGTGTGACAGAGTGAGTGAGTAAGGTGTAGTTTGTTAACCCTGAGCTGTTTTAGACACTTCCAGACTTGACCAAATGGACGTTACTCTTTACTGTACTCATTAGCGACTGTTCAAAAAGAGCAGGGGATGACTTCACATACATTGGAGAAGGCTCCTGCTTGCGCTCAGAATAATATGATAATTTTACATTAATATATGATATATAAAATGTAAAAAATTCAATGTGAAAAAATTAGGCCACACTTTTCATACATAGTAAAATTGGGAGAGATCTTTATTTCTTCTATTTACACACTAAGTCAACTTCACTGGCACTTCATGCCAGAGAGCAGGGGCAGAGCAGAGTGAGGGAGCAGAAAAATGTTTCTGAAAGATTGAAACAGAAGATTAACCAATAACGCCTTAGACCATATCTTATAATGTCTGTTTATATCCCGATATAGATATAAATATTGATATATCTCCCAGCCCTACTTGAGACACACTGCACCCCCTTCACACCTGTTCTTTGTGCTGGTCACTTATGATCAGATCACCTAGGACGGCTTTTAATACCAGGTGTGATCCAGGACTGGAGCAATTCCTTGAGAAATTCAAGTAACATGATTATTAAAACTGATCAATGAAAATAATTTGCCTTGATGCTTCGTTTAATCCATATAATTATATACAGCTCACTGAATTGGCATGGAGGACTTTTATTGTTGCACAGCATGCTTAAACTGAGGCCAGGTGATGTGAAGGAGATGTGATTTGATGACACTGAGAGCAAAACTGTAATGGCAATTAATGATTGATTACAAGTTGCATTTATTATATTGTATTCTTCCATTGTGTGATACTATGAAGTTGTTTCTTCTCCTTGGGAGATGCTGACACCACACCAGCAGAACAGGATGTCAGTGCTCAACTGTAAGTTTTCAGTAGCAGACGCGCTGACCTTCCTGCTGCACCTTGCTGGCCTCTTGTTGATAGTTACGGGGAACGTACTGACATCGAATGGACTATGTATGTGCGCAAGTGGCTCCACGCAGCTGCGTTGTGTCTATGTTGTGAAATTCCATCTCTCATGTGTATAAGAGCCATCTCTCTCGGCTCACCTCTCCAGAGTACTGCTGCTATCCAGCATGCTCTCTTCTGCAGAATATTATAAACTTATTACTTGACAAAACCGAAGGTGACTGACTCCGATTAATAGATAAAATTCCACCACAAAACAAAGAAAAAATAGCAAAGAACATAGAGAAGAAATGGGCCAATAGAAAATACAGACTGATTTCATTTACAGCTGAATAAACTCCACACAGTAAAAGAGAAGCTACGCAATGTCAGCACTTCAGCATCTCAGCCAATCCAGTCCACAGAGTAGACCACAAAACGTAATGTTAAAGTGAGTGTTTAGTGACAATCTGTGTTATTATTAGTGTAAATTCTGTGTGATTACTATCATATATTTTGACTATATTTAATGAATAACTAAGGAAGAACGTAATGTCTAACTATGATGTCCAGTTTATCCGGATTCTTGATTCGGATTGAATCGATTGAATAACTGGTAGAATGCTTGATTAAGTATTTTACTGTACCTCCATCCATGGAGGAAGAATCAACCACCTGAGAGTGAGGCCAGTAATGCTCTCATTGACTCCCAGCCACAGATGACTGTGGCATTACCAGAGAACCAATGAAAATTTCAGAATATCCTATCTTATCCATAGGTTCATCATACTTAAAGCCATATGCTAAAGACGGCTACAGAATCCCCTATAACCCAACGGCTGGAGGATGTGGGGCTGCCATGAGGATGATGTGCGTTGGCATGAGGTAAGGGGACCTGTCATATAAAGCAAAGTCTATTATATTACCTACAGACCTACCATGATCACTTTTGCCAGGTACCCTAAACCGGAGCAGCTATCGACTCTGGTGGCTGTTGCTGTGGAAGCAGGGAGAATGACACACAATAATCCAATTGGGTTCCTCGGTGGTGTGACTTCAGCACTGTTTGCAGCCTATGCCGTCCAGCGCCGTCCAGTCCTGTCCTGGGGGCAGGGCCTGTTGGAGGAAGCGTGCCCGGTAGCAAAGGAACTAGTGAAAACAGTTGGATGTGCTGTGACTGAGACACTGGGAGACTGGGATTACTTCATTGACAAATGGAACAAGTGAGAATGGACATTTTGCTACCCAAAAATATATATGTTAATATATATATATATATATAAATTAATAGATAGATTGGATGATCAGAGGCTAGTGATTTGATTGGATGATGAGAGAGAGAAAGAGAGAGAGTGAGATATACAGTGCCTTGCAAAAGTATTCGCCCCCTTGAACTTTTATTGTTTTGCCACATTTCAGGCTTCAAACATAAAGATATTACATTTAAATTTTTTGCGAAGAATCAACAACAAGTGGGACACAATTGTGAAGTGGAATGAAATTTATTGGATGTCAAACTTTTTGACAAATAAAAAACTGAAAAGTGGGGCGTGCAATATTATTCGGCCCCTTTCAGTGCAGCACACTCACTCCAGAAGTTAAGTGAGGATCTCTGAATGAGCCAATGTTGTCGCAAATGACTGATGATGATAAATAGAATCCACCTGTGTGTAATCAAGTCTCCGTATAAATGCACCTCTTCTGTGATAGTCTCAGGGTTCTGTTCAGGCAGGTCCGAGATACTGTTGTGGAGAAGTTTAAAGCCGGATTTGGATACAAAAAGATTTCCCAAGCTTTAAACATCCCAAGGAACACTGTGCAAGCAATCATATTGAAATGGAAGGCGTATCAGACCACTGCAAGTCTACCAAGTCCCGGCCGTCCCTCTAAACTTTCATCTCGAACAAGGAGAAGACTGATGAGAGATGCAGCCAAGAGGCCCATGATCACTCTGGATGCACTGCAGAGATCTATAGCTGAGGTGGGAGAGTCTGTCCATAGGAGAACAATCAACCTTTATGGAAGAGTGGCAGGAAGAAAGCCATTTCACAAAGATATCCATAAAAAGTGGAAGAAGGTGCTCTGGTCAGATGAAACCAAAATCGAACTGTTTGGCCACAATGCAAAACGATATGTTTGGCGTAAAAGCAACACAGCTCATCACCCTGAACACACCATCCTCACTGTCAAACAGGGTGGTGGCAGCATCATGGTTTGGGCCTGCTTTTCGTCAGCAGGGACAGGGAAGATGGTCAAAATTGATGGGAAGATGGATGGGGCCAAATACAGGACCATTCTGGAAGAGAACCTGTTGGAGTCTGCAAGAGACCTCAGACTGGGACAGAGATTTATCTTCCAACAAGACAGTGATCCAAAATATAAAGCCAAATCTACAATGGAATGGTTAACAAATAAACGTATCCAGGTGTTGGAATAGACAAGTCAAAGTCCAGACATGAAATCCAATCGAAAATCTGTGGAAAGAGCTGAAGACTGCTATTCACAAACGCTCTCCTTCCAACCTCACTAAGCTCAAGCTGTTTGGCAAGGAAGAATGGGTAAGAATTTCAGTCTCTTGATGTGCAAAACAGATAGAGACATACCCCAAGCGACTTGCAGCTGTAATTGCAGCAAAAGGTGGCGCTACAAAGTATTAACGCAAGGGGGCCGAATAATATTGCACGCCCCACTTTTCAGTTTTTTTTTATTAAAAAAGTTTGACACATCCAATAAATTTCATTCAACTTCACGATTGTGTCCCACTTGTTGATTATTCGCAAAAAAAATTTAATTTTATATCTTTATGTTTGAAGCCTGAAATGTGGCAAAAGTTTGAAAAGTTCAAGGGGGCGAAAACTTTCACAAGGCACTGTAGATAGATAGATAGATATGTGCTGAGCTGTTGGATGTTGGATGACCAGATCAGCCATAACATTAGTGCTTCCTTCCTAATATAGTTAGTGTTGCCTCAATAGATCTGCTCTGTTGAGGCATGGACTCTTCAAGACCTCTAAAGGTGTTCTGTGGTATCTGGCACCAAGACTAACGTTACAGCAGATCCTTTAAGTCCTGTAAGGTGTGAGGTGGGACCTCCATGAGCATCAGTGAGCCTTGGGCCCCATACCTCAGTCATCTAGAACATCACAGTTTGGTTTGTGTCTCTGATTCTTATGCATGTCCATTTTTCCTGCTTCAACACAAGTTCAAGCACTGAATGTTCATTTGCTAACTAATGTATATCTTTATCTACAGTGTCTCCTGTAAAGGGTTAATGTTTTTATTATCACTTCGGTGCTCATGTTATGGCTGACTGGTGTATAGTACAGGTATCAGAATGTGTTATAACAAAATAGGTCATGCAGTAAACAATCTTCTTACCATACCACTTTCTTCTCTTAGTTATCTTCAGTTGAGAGGTCTGTCATCAGGGACCGGACCAGTGGTCTGGCCTAAACTGTATGGGCCTGCTGAACGAGATGAAGCCTATAGAAGCTTCAGTTTCAATGGATGGGGAGGAAGCAGTGGCCATGATGCGCCAATGATTGCACTGGATGCCCTTCTGGGTGCTGGCTCAGACTGGGAGGAGCTAATGAACAGAGTGGCATTTCATGGAGGTCAGCAATCTTTTCTCCCACGCATTGGCTTTCAGTCTGTGGACCCTCAGCAGACTAACTTGGGTGGAGATTATGGACTTGCAGTGTATATCAGAGTACATTTACATTTACATTCCAGAAAAAATGTGTTAAAATCAACATATTCTTAAATCTGGCAGGGAGCATGTGCTTGTCCGGAGCATCATATGTGATAGGGGGAGAAAAAACGCTTTGTCTGTGTCAGTGAAGCCCCTGTTTAGTCTATTATGTACTGATACTGTGTACTGTATCCTCCTCATCAATTTCTTTTATATAAGGAAGGAAGGCAAATACAGCAATGATGATTTTTGAGGGCATCTAAAGTGTATCTTCACGATGGCTGGACTAAACAACGCTGTGAGTTCAGTATGCACGGTTAAACCTCTACTCAGCAGTAGTTTCAGGGTTCAACACAAGCACAGGTATGCACAAGAGGATACCTACCATCACCCAGAAAATGGCCACTAGCAAATACAGCATCCTTTGCCCAGGCTGACAGTCAGTTTAGATGCTGAATTGCTGGTCTAACGCCCTTCAAGAAAGTACTTACTGAATAAGGAGTAGGTCAGCTTACTTGTTCATTTGTGAGGAAGTTACCTTTGGACTTTAGTTATGCACAACTTTGGGAAACAGTTCTTAACTAACAAACAATTTTAAGTAATAGCTAATGAAGTACTCAGTCTTACAAAGCTTTAGGGAAACTCACCCCAGATCTGTTGTAGAGGCATTAAGAGGACCTACTCAGTATTAGGCAGGTGGTGCTATTGTTATGGCCTATTGATGGCCATTGGCAGGATAGTAGATCTGGAAGTTGGGGAAGAAATTCTATGAGTATAAATCTGGATTGTAGCTTCTAGAAATAGGTTAGAAGTTCATGCAGAGGTTGCAGTCATGAAGCTCATTACAAACTTTGAGCTTCAAAGTGAGGCTTTTCATTGCAATATGGAGATGAATCACATGTGCAAATATGCATCTTTTCTTTTTGTGCAGGAGACAATGACAGTACTGCAGTGATCGCCTGCTGCTGTTGGGGGCTGTTGTATGGAAAAGAGGGCGTTCCAGAGTGTAACTACAGGAACCTGGAGTATAGGGACCGCCTGGAGAACAGTGCTAAGAAACTTTATGAACTATCACACTGAAACATGGTGAGCAAAGTGCATTGAAACAAGAAAAAATATGAGCCAAGATTGACTCTTGGAACAGGTTTTCTTATAATATATATATATATATGTGGACAGAACTATTGAGACGCCTGCTCATTCACTGTTTCTTCTGAAATCCACAGTTAAGATTTTATCCTGTTTTTGGAGTAACTGTCTCTACTGCCTATGGCAGACTTTCTACTAGACTTTGGTGCATTGCTTTCAGGTTTTGATTGCATTCAGCAACCAAAGCTCATCTGAAAACTATTGGATGGATCACAATCATTAAAGACATCATAGGTTTATTAACATCCACAAGCATATTCCTTTGGTTGAAGTGCTTAACTGTCATTGTTTTTGTTTTGTTTTTTACAAACTAGTGTGGATTATGAGCTCAGATCACACCTTTGCCTTATGATTGTAGTATGAGGTTCATCACACATCGCTCTATATCAGCTCTAACCGCTCTGAAATCAAAGATCACACCACCATGCACATACACTGATGGATGCTGTTGCTGAAACTATGAATAAAGAACTATGATGCTTTTAATGAAATAGTATTCATAACACAGTCATCATTCTGTTTCCTTTTGTGTCTTTATAAATATGAGCAAAGTTTTATACATTATGGGTCAAGAGGCTCCCGCTAGTTCTGCTGGGGATCTGAAGTACAGATTTACATGCCCAGATGTAGGGCTTTAGCTATGGATTATTTTAGTAATGAAATATTCTGCTGATTATTCCATCAATTAATCGAGTGCTTAATTAAAGAGCAGTAGTGTATTTAAATATAACATCATGACCACCTCCTTATTTCTACATTCACTGTCTATTTTATCAGCTTCTTTTAACATACAGGAGCACTTTGTAGTTCAATAATTACAGACTGTTGTCCTGTAATTACACACTACAGACTGTTATGTTTCTGCATTTCAGGACCCCACAGGACCACCATAGAGCAGATATTATGTGGGTGGTGTATCATTTTCATCACTGTAGACACTAACACTGTGCTGGTATGAGTGGATCAGACACAGCAGTACTTAATCTCTATATTCAGGAAAGATCAGCCCCTAAACTCAGCGTCTTTTGTTTTCTCATTCAATCTTAATGTCACAGCTCGAAGAGCTGAGTCTGCACTTAAAGTTTCAAATGAAACAGGAGAATATGATCTGACTTCAGTCTCATCCTTCTTAACAGTGTTCTGGGGGTTTATTGAATTTGCAGTACAAGAGGATTAGAAGTGATACACACTGACAGATGTGTGGTGATGTTTGTGAGATTGTTCTGCTCGAGACATGCTAAACTCATTACTGAACACTTTTCTGCAGCGCCGGACAGCAAACCAGCACTACCAGAGTATTAAATAGAAATAAAAACTATTGAGAGATTAATCTGTGAATATAACAGAACAAATTTGGTGACAATGACCACTCCAATGTGTCAACCTTAGAACAACAGACAACATTGCATCTAGTTATGTATATCTCTGGTCTGAAGTAGGGATGGGAAATATGCCCATTTTATTGTATTATTGTATATTTTGTATATTATACTATAAATTGTATATTTTATTGTATTATTATTAGTGTATCACTATTATTGTGATATACAGTATGCTTTTATATCATTAATATCATCAGATCTTAAAGACTGACCAACTGCACATTTCATTTCATTACAATTAATACTTTAGAACTAGAAGCACCAAGCGCTGGTTATTTGATGGCTGTGACATCTTGTTAGAAGCGTCATGTCTGTTTCAAATGCTTGTACCTACAAGCGGCAAGCATCTGATTGCATCATCTGTAAATAAAATGTATTTGCCCTCAGTCAAATCCCAGAAATCTCCTTTCATTGCTGTTCCTAAAACTGTACATTTTAGATTTGTTTCCTTACATTATTTTAAAAATGTAAACTGTATTTTTTCTCAACTTACTAGGACTGCCCGACCTGGCCATGTAAGACTAGATAGAATGCCTTTATTGTCACTATGCGCAAGTACAATGATATAAAAAGCCACTTCTTTTCACTTCTTTTATATACCATAGAATAAATAGTGCAAAATGATAGACTTGAGGTTCTGTATACAATTACAAAAGAAATAAGATATGGTGTTTTATACAGTTACTGAAGATTATTAGATATTGCCCTGTAGAAGTGGGTATTGGACAGTGAGAATGATGGTATTCATATGGTATGTTGGCAGTTGTTTTAAATGTTGTCCATGTCAATAATTTTCTGGACAGTGAAACGACTGATTTCTAATTGTTTTGTGATTATTTGTAAATCTCTTCTCAGACTCATCTGCAGCTACAACTTTCTTCCTGAAGACCAAAAAGAACTCTGTTCCTCACCAAAGTGATACAACGTCTGAGGTTCAGACTGTATTATATAGAATAATGGAAGATCTAATCTCAAAGGGAGCTTGTATGGTTGATAATGTCTGCATGTGGAAAACACTGTGTAAAGATGAAGATTGGCTGTTTACCACTGTGTCAATTTTATCAGTTTAATGATCTTGTCTGTTTAAATGGGCTTGTGGGACACATTTTCAATGTAAATGTGTTCTAATAGTCAATAAAACTGATTAAAAAATAAATCCAGTATGAGTCAATAAGTATGCTGAAGATGGGAACAGATAAAGGCTGGTGTGTCTGATGAAGTACAGGTCACACTGGTCAGTCAGAGAAGAGTACAGGGAGAGCTGGTGTAGTTTAATGGTGAATCCAGAGAAAGTTAAAACTGCACCATTTATTTCATCACGGTAAAGCGCCCTCTGGTGGCCGTGGTCGCGTTCACAACCTACAGAAACTTTACAGCAGTTTTAACTCTGGCCTTTGCAGATTTGATTTCTGCATATTTATCAGTTGGGTTGAAGAGGCAAAAGGGTGTCATTCCCTGTGATTTAAGCGTCGTGAGTCTACACCCTCTCCGTTTTTAGTCGTCGTTTCCGCGGAGCCTAAAATAGCTTCGTCTATATTTAACCAAGAGGAGTCAAATAACGACAAACACGCCAAAAACGACCCCGGAGAGAGCCCGGTCTTCACTCCTGCGGCCCACTTGAGCTTATTTTACACAAACACTGACATTTATGAAGAGGTAAAGTAGGGAAAGGCCAAGTTTGGAACCGCGGAATTTCCTGAACCGCTCCGCGGCTGGAGGCTCTCCGGACCCGGATCCAAAACCAAACATGGCCCGGTGAGCTATTCCGCGTTTAACTCACACACTGATCCGACAACAGCCCGTTTTCCTTTCCCTCTGCTTCAGCCTCACATTCTTTCACACCATAATGTCGCAAGATGTAATAAATCTGGTCTAAATCTGCCGTTTTCAGACCCAGTGAAGCTGCCTCAACCTCAGGGAGGATATTATAAACGGAGCAGTGAGCGCGCTTCTGATTGGTCGGTCTCTCGGGGTTCATTTGCATAACGACCCAACATGAACCTCACAATGATCATGTTTTAATCACATTTAATCATTAAAAAATCAGAGTTTATGAAAAAACTATAAAACATATTTAGATTTGAGAATGTAACTCATTATGATTGTTTTGTAATTATGTCAGATAATCATGTAATTATGAGAAAACATTATTATGACACAAAATATCTCTATAATATCAGATATTACAAAAACGACACGGTAACATGTCAGAAATGACAAGAAAGGGTCACTGTTCTAAAATATTTTGTCAAAACAACACAAATGTCTAAATATCTTCATGCAGATGTGAAAATTGATTGGGGTGTCTGAAGTGACAGATGACGCTTCTGCATGAATAATCATTTTTATGACAATCTCATAATGATGAGAGGCTTTTTCATAATTACAGTTTTCCTGCCAAAGTTTGTTGATTTTATAATAAGATTTTTTGTTAACAATAAGATTTTTGTGATTAAAACATACAATAACAATAAACATGTTTTTATTATAGAGACTGACAGCACTATGTCTCTGAATTCATCAGACCTGTTAATAAAACACATTCAGTCTGACTATTATTCATTTACCAAGTTTACAGCTTTGAAAATATAACGTATGAAACATCATTTACACTTGGCTATGCACAGTTAAGCTGGTTCACTAACTGTTCTTGTCTGAATATATTATTTGGGTATTGGCGTGGGTATATTGTTTCTACACTTATTTTGGAACCCCAAAGTCCTGCACTGTGTAGTGAATTTGGCAAATTGTATTAAATAGGCCAGTGGTATATAAAGAAAGGCAACGCCAGGATAATGAATGAGATACAATTACACGTTGCTTTTCAGTTTATTAATTATTTTTTTAATGTTTCTTTTTTTTATGTCTAATGCTAGTTAAATATTTTACATTAGGGCCTGGCTACGGGCCTATTAGCCCTGGTCATTTTTCAATAGCCCAGGCCTTTTCTCCCAATCTGTGGTCAAAAAATAACTAATAAAACCCTGGAGGAGTGAAACAAATGAAGTCAATCTATTTGATGTTTAGTTGAGTAGTAAAATATTTTGTATGTTGATTTTAAGAAGTTCTGACATTCTGATTTACTTAAAAAGGACTGGACATAATAATACAATATGACTGGTTTAGGTTGGATTTCACTCCATTAACTTTCTCAACGTCCAGTCAGTAACTAATCTAATCTCCCTGTTTCCTTCGTCCAGCCCTGCCACTCTCCAGCACTACAAGGCTGGCATGTTGCTGAGTGGTGTTGGAGATGCTCTTGGCTACAGGAACCAGCTGTGGGAGTACAACGAGTCTGGCCCAGCCATACACAAGGTCAGTCTGAGACTGAAGCTATGTCTGAAACTGTGTCCTGTTCACTTTCCCCCAGAATGCAGAAAATAATTTCACGATGTCGAGCACTGTTATAGCGAGCAGAAGTATGGGTGGTCTTTAGAGGAGCTGCAAGGGAATCTTCTAACCTAACAATAATGTATTCTCAGTACTCCGTATCCACTAGGGTGAATTGTTTGTTCACTACTTGCATTGTGGGATTGTTATAGTGCAGAAAATAGTGCACTATAGTTGCTTCTCCACTGCATAGTACCTACACTATTTGATTTCTACTCCTTTTTTGGTCACATCATAAAACACTAAAGCAGTGAGAGTTTATGGATTATAAAACATTATCTGAACAGGTTTCTGGATTTAAAATAGATCTTTTGGATTTAAAACATACATTTTTGTTTAAAGCAACCCTATTAGCGTAAGGTCTCCTGTTATCAGCTGGTCCAAATATCGGCCTGTCATTGGCTGCTCCATATGCACTGAATAGGGCACAGTTTCACAGCTTATGACTAGGGGACCAGTGACTCAAGCCTCATTTCAGTCCATTCTTCACCACCATCCACTATTAATACAATGCATCAGGACTGGTCTGCATCATAATGAGCACAGAAACCAATATATCTGTAAAGAGGTGTTCCTACATATCAGGATTAGCTCTTACACTGAATGCATGACAGTGCCCTTGGCTTTTAGAAGTAAGTGATGCGCTGATGATCAGCAGATGTTAAGCCTGAGGCAGTGGTTTACTACTGGAATCAGATATTTCAGTTCTTTTGAAATAGCAGTTTGGCTTTTTCAAATTGATTTAACCCTGTATGGTCTGTTATGTTTTGTAGACAATAAGGATTAATAATCAGTAAATACATACAAAGAAATGCAGGTTTTTAACCTAGAATAACCTACAGACATGATACACATTTCAAAACAAACTACTAAAGACTTCTATTGTATCTAACCAT
>CM067514.1:150916-167055 GCA_034509495.1 Acestrorhynchus altus | reverse complement strand
ATGGTTAGATACAATAGAAGTCTTTAGTAGTTTGTTTTGAAATGTGTATCATGTCTGTAGGTTATTCTAGGTTAAAAACCTGCATTTCTTTGTATGTATTTACTGATTTGTAATCCTTATTGTGTACAAAACATAACAGACCATACAGGGTTAAATCAATTTGAAAAAGCCAAACTGCTATTTCAAAAGAACTGAAATATCTGATTCCAGTAGCAAACCACTGCCTCAGGCTTAACATCTGCTGATCATCAGCGCATCACTTACTTCTAAAAGCTAAGGGCACTCAGTGTAAGAGCTAATTCTGATATGTAGGAACACCTCTTTACAGATATATTGGTTTCTGTGCTCATTATGATGCAGACCAGTCCTGATGCATTGTATTAATAGTGGATGGTGGTGAAGAATGGACTGAAATGAGGCTTGAGTCACTGGTCCCCTAGTCATAAGCTGTGAAACTGAGTCCTATTCAGTGCATATGGAGCAGCCAATGACAGGCCGATATTTGGACCAGCTGATAACAGGAGACCTTGCGCTAATAGGGTTGCTTTAAAGAAAAATGTATGTTTTAAATCCAAAAGATCTATTTTAAATCCAGAAACCTGTTCAGATAATGTTTTATAATCCATAAACTCTCACTGCTTCAGTGTTTTATGATGTGACCAGCTGCATTTCCACGGAAGCTGCAGAAAACAACACAGATACTAATGACCAAAAAAGGAGTAGAAATCAAATAGTGTAGGTACTATGCAGTGGAGAAGCAACTATAGTGCACTATTTTCTGCACTATAACAATCCCACAATGCAAGTAGTGAACAAACAATTCACCCTAGTGGATATGGAGTACTGAGAATACATTATTGTTAGGTTAGAAGATTCCCTTGCAGCTCCTCTAAAGACCACCCATACTTCTGCTCGCTATAACAGTGCTCGACATCGTGAAATTATTTTCTGCATTCTGGGGGAAAGTGAACAGGACACAGTTTCAGACATAGCTTCAGTCTCAGACTGACCTTGTGTATGGCTGGGCCAGACTCGTTGTACTCCCACAGCTGGTTCCTGTAGCCAAGAGCATCTCCAACACCACTCAGCAACATGCCAGCCTTGTAGTGCTGGAGAGTGGCAGGGCTGGACGAAGGAAACAGGGAGATTAGATTAGTTACTGACTGGACGTTGAGAAAGTTAATGGAGTGAAATCCAACCTAAACCAGTCATATTGTATTATTATGTCCAGTCCTTTTTAAGTAAATCAGAATGTCAGAACTTCTTAAAATCAACATACAAAATATTTTACTACTCAACTAAAGATCAAATAGATTGACTTCATTTGTTTCACTCCTCCAGGGTTTTATTAGTTATTTTTTGACCACAGATTGGGAGAAAAGGCCTGGGCTATTGAAAAATGACCAGGGCTAATAGGCCCGTAGCCAGGCCCTAATGTAAAATATTTAACTAGCATTAGACATAAAAAAAAGAAACATTAAAAAAATAATTAATAAACTGAAAAGCAACGTGTAATTGTATCTCATTCATTATCCTGGCGTTGCCTTTCTTTATATACCACTGGCCTATTTAATACAATTTGCCAAATTCACTACACAGTGCAGGACTTTGGGGTTCCAAAATAAGTGTAGAAACAATATACCCACGCCAATACCCAAATAATATATTCAGACAAGAACAGTTAGTGAACCAGCTTAACTGTGCATAGCCAAGTGTAAATGATGTTTCATACGTTATATTTTCAAAGCTGTAAACTTGGTAAATGAATAATAGTCAGACTGAATGTTTTTTATTAACAGGTCTGATGAATTCAGAGACATAGTGCTGTCAGTCTCTATAATAAAAACATGTTTATTGTTATTGTATGTTTTAATCACAAAAATCTTATTGTTAACAAAAAATCTTATTATAAAATCAACAAACTTTGGCAGGAAAACTGTAATTATGAAAAAGCCTCTCATCATTATGAGATTGTCATAAAAATGATTATTCATGCAGAAGCGTCATCTGTCACTTCAGACACCCCAATCAATTTTCACATCTGCATGAAGATATTTAGACATTTGTGTTGTTTTGACAAAATATTTTAGAACAGTGACCCTTTCTTGTCATTTCTGACATGTTACCGTGTCGTTTTTGTAATATCTGATATTATAGAGATATTTTGTGTCATAATAATGTTTTCTCATAATTACATGATTATCTGACATAATTACAAAACAATCATAATGAGTTACATTCTCAAATCTAAATATGTTTTATAGTTTTTTCATAAACTCTGATTTTTTAATGATTAAATGTGATTAAAACATGATCATTGTGAGGTTCATGTTGGGTCGTTATGCAAATGAACCCCGAGAGACCGACCAATCAGAAGCGCGCTCACTGCTCCGATTATAATATCCTCCCTGAGGTTGAGGCAGCTTCACTGGATCTGAAAACGGCAGATTTAGACCAGATTTATTACATCTTGCGACATTATGGTGTGAAAGAATGTGAGGCTGAAGCAGAGGGAAAGGAAAACGGGCTGTTGTCGGATCAGTGTGTGAGTTAAACGCGGAATAGCTCACCGGGCCATGTTTGGTTTTGGATCCGGGTCCGGAGAGCCTCCAGCCGGGGAGCGGTTCAGGAAATTCCGCGGTTCCAAACTTGGCCTTTCCCTACTTTACCTCTTCATAAATGTCAGTGTTTGTGTAAAATAAGCTCAAGTGGGCCGCAGGAGTGGAGACCGGGCTCTCTCCGGGGTCGTTTTCGGCGTGTTTGTCGTTATTTGACTCCTCTTGGTTAAATATAGACGAAGCTATTTTAGGCTCCGCGGAAACGACGACTAAAAACGGAGAGGGTGTAGACTCACGACGCTTAAATCACAGGGAATGACACCCTTTTTGCCTCTTCAACCCAACTGATAAATATGCAGAAATCAAATCTGCAAAGGCCAGAGTTAAAACTGCTGTAAAGTTTCTGTAGGTTGTAAACGCGACCACGGCCACCAGAGGGCGCTTTACCGTGATGAAATAAATGGTGCAGCTTTAACTTTCTCTGGATTCACCATTAAACTACACCAGCTCTCCCTGTACTCTTCTCTGACTGACCAGTGTGACCTGTACTTCATCAGACACACCAGCCTTTATCTGTTCCCATCTTCAGCATACTTATTGACTCATACTGGATTTATTTTTTAATCAGTTTTATTGACTATTAGAACACATTTACATTGAAAATGTGTCCCACAAGCCCATTTAAACAGACAAGATCATTAAACTGATAAAATTGACACAGTGGTAAACAGCCAATCTTCATCTTTACACAGTGTTTTCCACATGCAGACATTATCAACCATACAAGCTCCCTTTGAGATTAGATCTTCCATTATTCTATATAATACAGTCTGAACCTCAGACGTTGTATCACTTTGGTGAGGAACAGAGTTCTTTTTGGTCTTCAGGAAGAAAGTTGTAGCTGCAGATGAGTCTGAGAAGAGATTTACAAATAATCACAAAACAATTAGAAATCAGTCGTTTCACTGTCCAGAAAATTATTGACATGGACAACATTTAAAACAACTGCCAACATACCATATGAATACCATCATTCTCACTGTCCAATACCCACTTCTACAGGGCAATATCTAATAATCTTCAGTAACTGTAAATAACACCATATCTTATTTCTTTTGTAATTGTATACAGAACCTCAAGTCTATCATTTTGTACTGTTTATTCTATGGTACATAAAAGAAGTGAAAAGAAGTGGCTTTTTATATCATTGTACTTGCGCATAGTGACAATAAAGGCATTCTATCTAGTCTTACATGGCCAGGTCAGGCAGTCCTAGTAAGTTGAGAAAAAATACAGTTTACATTTTTAAAATAATGTAAGGAAACAAATCTAAAATGTACAGTTTTAGGAACAGCCATGAAAGGACATTTCTGGGATTTGACTGAGGGCAAATACATTTTATTTACAGATGATGCAATCAGATGCTTGCTGCTTGTAGGTACAAGCATTTGAAACAGACATGACGCTTCTAACAAGATGTCACAGCCATCAAATAACCAGCGCTTGGTGCTTCTAGTTCTAAAGTATTAATTGTAATGAAATGAAATGTGCAGTTGGTCAGTCTTTAAGATCTGATGATATTAATGATATAAAAGCATACTGTATATCACAATAATAGTGATACACTAATAATAATACAATAAAATATACAATTTATAGTATAATATACAAAATATACAATAAAATGGGCATATTTCCCATCCCTAATTCAGACCAGAGATATACATAACTAGATGCAATGTTGTCTGTTGTTCTAAGGTTGACACATTGGAGTGGTCATTGTCACCAAATTTGTTCTGTTATATTCACAGATTAATCTCTCAATAGTTTTTATTTCTATTTAATACTCTGGTAGTGCTGGTTCGCTGTCCGGCGCTGCAGAAAAGTGTTCAGTAATGAGTTTAGCATGTCTCGAGCAGAACAATCTCACAAACATCACCACACATCTGTCAGTGTGTATCACTTCTAATCCTCTTGTACTGCAAATTCAATAAACCCCCAGAACACTGTTAAGAAGGATGAGACTGAAGTCAGATCATATTCTCCTGTTTCATTTGAAACTTTAAGTGCAGACTCAGCTCCTCGAGCTGTGACATTAAGATTGAATGAGAAAACAAAAGACGCTGAGTTTAGGGGCTGATCTTTCCTGAATATAGAGATTAAGTACTGCTGTGTCTGATCCACTCATACCAGCACAGTATTAGTGTCTCTGCAGTGATGAAAATGATACACCACCCACATAATATCTGCTCTATGGTGGTCCTGTGGGGTCCTGAAATGCAGAAACATAACAGTCTGTAGTGTGTAATTACAGGACAACAGTCTGTAATTATTGAACTACAAAGTGCTCCTGTATGTTAAAAGAAGCTGATAAAATAGACAGTGAATGTAGAAATAAGGAGGTGGTCATGATGTTATATTTAAATACACTACTGCTCTTTAATTAAGCACTCGATTAATTGATTAATCAGCAGAATATTTCATTACTAAAATAATCCATAGCTAAAGCCCTACATCTGGGCATGTAAATCTGTACTTCAGATCCCCAGCAGAACTAGCGGGAGCCTCTTGACCCATAATATATAAAAGTTTGCTCATATTTATAAAGACACAAAAGGAAACAGAATGATGACTGTGTTATGAATACTATTTCATTAAAAGCATCATAGTTCTTTGTTCATAGTTTCAGCAACAGCATCCATCAGTGTATGTGCATAGTGGTGTGATCTTTGATTTCAGAGAGGTTAGAGCTGATATAGAGCGATGTGTGATGAACCTCATACTACAATCATAAGGCAAAGGTGTGATCTGAGCTCATAATCCACACTAGTTTGTAAAAAACAAAACAAAAACAATGACAGTTAAGCACTTCAACCAAAGGAATATGCTTGTGGATGTTAATAAACCTATGATGTCTTTAATGATTGTGATCCATCCAATAGTTTTCAGATGAGCTTTGGTTGCTGAATGCAATCAAAACCTGAAAGCAATGCACCAAAGTCTAGTAGAAAGTCTGCCATAGGCAGTAGAGACAGTTACTCCAAAAACAGGATAAAATCTTAACTGTGGATTTCAGAAGAAACAGTGAATGAGCAGGCGTCTCAATAGTTCTGTCCACATATATATATATAGTGTATATTATAAGAAAACCTGTTCCAAGAGTCAATCTTGGCTCATATTTTTTCTTGTTTCAATGCACTTTGCTCACCATGTTTCAGTGTGATAGTTCATAAAGTTTCTTAGCACTGTTCTCCAGGCGGTCCCTATACTCCAGGTTCCTGTAGTTACACTCTGGAACGCCCTCTATTCCATACAACAGCCTCCAACAGCAGCAGGCGATCACTGCAGTACTGTCATTGTCTCCTGCACAAAAAGAAAAGATGCATATTTGCACATGTGATTCATCTCCATATTGCAATGAAAAGCCTCACTTTGAAGCTCAAAGTTTGTAATGAGCTTCATGACTGCAACCTCTGCATGAACTTCTAACCTGTTTCTAGAAGCTACAATCCAGATTTATACTCATAGAATTTCTTCCCCAACTTCCAGATCTACTATCCTGCCAATGGCCATCAATAGGCCATAACAATAGCACCACCTGCCTAATACTGAGTAGGTCCTCTTAATGCCTCTACAACAGATCTGGGGTGAGTTTCCCTAAAGCTTTGTAAGACTGAGTACTTCATTAGCTATTACTTAAAATTGTTTGTTAGTTAAGAACTGTTTCCCAAAGTTGTGCATAACTAAAGTCCAAAGGTAACTTCCTCACAAATGAACAAGTAAGCTGACCTACTCCTTATTCAGTAAGTACTTTCTTGAAGGGCGTTAGGCCAGCAATTCAGCATCTAAACTGACTGTCAGCCTGGGCAAAGGATGCTGTATTTGCAAGTGGCCATTTTCTGGGTGATGGTAGGTATCCTCTCGTGCATACCTGTGCTTGTGTTGAACCCTGAAACTACTGCTGAGTAGAGGTTTAACCGTGCATACTGAACTCACAGCGTTGTTTAGTCCAGCCATCGTGAAGATACACTTTAGATGCCCTCAAAAATCATCATTGCTGTATTTGCCTTCCTTCCTTATATAAAAGAAATTGA
Organism: Acestrorhynchus altus; assembly: GCA_034509495.1. NCBI lineage: Eukaryota > Metazoa > Chordata > Actinopteri > Characiformes > Acestrorhynchidae > Acestrorhynchus > Acestrorhynchus altus. The sequence continues at coordinate 160,403 of CM067514.1, read as the reverse complement.
TGAGGAGGATACAGTACACAGTATCAGTACATAATAGACTAAACAGGGGCTTCACTGACACAGACAAAGCGTTTTTTCTCCCCCTATCACATATGATGCTCCGGACAAGCACATGCTCCCTGCCAGATTTAAGAATATGTTGATTTTAACACATTTTTTCTGGAATGTAAATGTAAATGTACTCTGATATACACTGCAAGTCCATAATCTCCACCCAAGTTAGTCTGCTGAGGGTCCACAGACTGAAAGCCAATGCGTGGGAGAAAAGATTGCTGACCTCCATGAAATGCCACTCTGTTCATTAGCTCCTCCCAGTCTGAGCCAGCACCCAGAAGGGCATCCAGTGCAATCATTGGCGCATCATGGCCACTGCTTCCTCCCCATCCATTGAAACTGAAGCTTCTATAGGCTTCATCTCGTTCAGCAGGCCCATACAGTTTAGGCCAGACCACTGGTCCGGTCCCTGATGACAGACCTCTCAACTGAAGATAACTAAGAGAAGAAAGTGGTATGGTAAGAAGATTGTTTACTGCATGACCTATTTTGTTATAACACATTCTGATACCTGTACTATACACCAGTCAGCCATAACATGAGCACCGAAGTGATAATAAAAACATTAACCCTTTACAGGAGACACTGTAGATAAAGATATACATTAGTTAGCAAATGAACATTCAGTGCTTGAACTTGTGTTGAAGCAGGAAAAATGGACATGCATAAGAATCAGAGACACAAACCAAACTGTGATGTTCTAGATGACTGAGGTATGGGGCCCAAGGCTCACTGATGCTCATGGAGGTCCCACCTCACACCTTACAGGACTTAAAGGATCTGCTGTAACGTTAGTCTTGGTGCCAGATACCACAGAACACCTTTAGAGGTCTTGAAGAGTCCATGCCTCAACAGAGCAGATCTATTGAGGCAACACTAACTATATTAGGAAGGAAGCACTAATGTTATGGCTGATCTGGTCATCCAACATCCAACAGCTCAGCACATATCTATCTATCTATCTACAGTGCCTTGCGAAAGTTTTCGCCCCCTTGAACTTTTCAAACTTTTGCCACATTTCAGGCTTCAAACATAAAGATATAAAATTAAATTTTTTTGCGAATAATCAACAAGTGGGACACAATCGTGAAGTTGAATGAAATTTATTGGATGTGTCAAACTTTTTTAATAAAAAAAAACTGAAAAGTGGGGCGTGCAATATTATTCGGCCCCCTTGCGTTAATACTTTGTAGCGCCACCTTTTGCTGCAATTACAGCTGCAAGTCGCTTGGGGTATGTCTCTATCTGTTTTGCACATCAAGAGACTGAAATTCTTGCCCATTCTTCCTTGCAAAACAGCTTGAGCTTAGTGAGGTTGGATGGAGAGCGTTTGTGAATAGCAGTCTTCAGCTCTTTCCACAGATTTTCGATTGGATTCAGGTCTGGACTTTGACTTATCTATTCCAACACCTGGATACGTTTATTTGTTAACCATTCCATTGTAGATTTGGCTTTATATTTTGGATCATTGTCTTGTTGGAAGATAAATCTCTGTCCCAGTCTGAGGTCTCTTGCAGACTCCAACAGGTTCTCTTCCAGAATGGTCCTGTATTTGGCCCCATCCATCTTCCCATCAATTTTGACCATCTTCCCTGTCCCTGCTGACGAAAAGCAGGCCCAAACCATGATGCTGCCACCACCATGTTTGACAGTGAGGATGGTGTGTTCAGGGTGATGAGCTGTGTTGCTTTTACGCCAAACATATCGTTTTGCATTGTGGCCAAACAGTTCGATTTTGGTTTCATCTGACCAGAGCACCTTCTTCCACTTTTTATGGATATCTTTGTGAAATGGCTTTCTTCCTGCCACTCTTCCATAAAGGTTGATTGTTCTCCTATGGACAGACTCTCCCACCTCAGCTATAGATCTCTGCAGTGCATCCAGAGTGATCATGGGCCTCTTGGCTGCATCTCTCATCAGTCTTCTCCTTGTTCGAGATGAAAGTTTAGAGGGACGGCCGGGACTTGGTAGACTTGCAGTGGTCTGATACGCCTTCCATTTCAATATGATTGCTTGCACAGTGTTCCTTGGGATGTTTAAAGCTTGGGAAATCTTTTTGTATCCAAATCCGGCTTTAAACTTCTCCACAACAGTATCTCGGACCTGCCTGAACAGAACCCTGAGACTATCACAGAAGAGGTGCATTTATACGGAGACTTGATTACACACAGGTGGATTCTATTTATCATCATCAGTCATTTGCGACAACATTGGCTCATTCAGAGATCCTCACTTAACTTCTGGAGTGAGTGTGCTGCACTGAAAGGGGCCGAATAATATTGCACGCCCCACTTTTCAGTTTTTTATTTGTCAAAAAGTTTGACATCCAATAAATTTCATTCCACTTCACAATTGTGTCCCACTTGTTGTTGATTCTTCGCAAAAAATTTAAATGTAATATCTTTATGTTTGAGGCCTGAAATGTGGCAAAACAATAAAAGTTCAAGGGGGCGAAAACTTTTGCAAGGCACTGTATCTCTCACTCTCTCTCTTTCTCTCTCTCATCATCCAATCAAATCACTAGCCTCTGATCATCCAATCTATCTATTAATTTATATATATATATATATATATATTAACATATATATTTTTGGGTAGCAAAATGTCCATTCTCACTTGTTCCATTTGTCAATGAAGTAATCCCAGTCTCCCAGTGTCTCAGTCACAGCACATCCAACTGTTTTCACTAGTTCCTTTGCTACCGGGCACGCTTCCTCCAACAGGCCCTGCCCCCAGGACAGGACTGGACGGCGCTGGACGGCATAGGCTGCAAACAGTGCTGAAGTCACACCACCGAGGAACCCAATTGGATTATTGTGTGTCATTCTCCCTGCTTCCACAGCAACAGCCACCAGAGTCGATAGCTGCTCCGGTTTAGGGTACCTGGCAAAAGTGATCATGGTAGGTCTGTAGGTAATATAATAGACTTTGCTTTATATGACAGGTCCCCTTACCTCATGCCAACGCACATCATCCTCATGGCAGCCCCACATCCTCCAGCCGTTGGGTTATAGGGGATTCTGTAGCCGTCTTTAGCATATGGCTTTAAGTATGATGAACCTATGGATAAGATAGGATATTCTGAAATTTTCATTGGTTCTCTGGTAATGCCACAGTCATCTGTGGCTGGGAGTCAATGAGAGCATTACTGGCCTCACTCTCAGGTGGTTGATTCTTCCTCCATGGATGGAGGTACAGTAAAATACTTAATCAAGCATTCTACCAGTTATTCAATCGATTCAATCCGAATCAAGAATCCGGATAAACTGGACATCATAGTTAGACATTACGTTCTTCCTTAGTTATTCATTAAATATAGTCAAAATATATGATAGTAATCACACAGAATTTACACTAATAATAACACAGATTGTCACTAAACACTCACTTTAACATTACGTTTTGTGGTCTACTCTGTGGACTGGATTGGCTGAGATGCTGAAGTGCTGACATTGCGTAGCTTCTCTTTTACTGTGTGGAGTTTATTCAGCTGTAAATGAAATCAGTCTGTATTTTCTATTGGCCCATTTCTTCTCTATGTTCTTTGCTATTTTTTCTTTGTTTTGTGGTGGAATTTTATCTATTAATCGGAGTCAGTCACCTTCGGTTTTGTCAAGTAATAAGTTTATAATATTCTGCAGAAGAGAGCATGCTGGATAGCAGCAGTACTCTGGAGAGGTGAGCCGAGAGAGATGGCTCTTATACACATGAGAGATGGAATTTCACAACATAGACACAACGCAGCTGCGTGGAGCCACTTGCGCACATACATAGTCCATTCGATGTCAGTACGTTCCCCGTAACTATCAACAAGAGGCCAGCAAGGTGCAGCAGGAAGGTCAGCGCGTCTGCTACTGAAAACTTACAGTTGAGCACTGACATCCTGTTCTGCTGGTGTGGTGTCAGCATCTCCCAAGGAGAAGAAACAACTTCATAGTATCACACAATGGAAGAATACAATATAATAAATGCAACTTGTAATCAATCATTAATTGCCATTACAGTTTTGCTCTCAGTGTCATCAAATCACATCTCCTTCACATCACCTGGCCTCAGTTTAAGCATGCTGTGCAACAATAAAAGTCCTCCATGCCAATTCAGTGAGCTGTATATAATAATATGGATTAAACGAAGCATCAAGGCAAATTATTTTCATTGATCAGTTTTAATAATCATGTTACTTGAATTTCTCAAGGAATTGCTCCAGTCCTGGATCACACCTGGTATTAAAAGCCGTCCTAGGTGATCTGATCATAAGTGACCAGCACAAAGAACAGGTGTGAAGGGGGTGCAGTGTGTCTCAAGTAGGGCTGGGAGATATATCAATATTTATATCTATATCGGGATATAAACAGACATTATAGGATATGGTCTAAGGCGTTATTGGTTAATCTTCTGTTTCAATCTTTCAGAAACATTTTTCTGCTCCCTCACTCTGCTCTGCCCCTGCTCTCTGGCATGAAGTGCCAGTGAAGTTGACTTAGTGTGTAAATAGAAGAAATAAAGATCTCTCCCAATTTTACTATGTATGAAAAGTGTGGCCTAATTTTTTCACATTGAATTTTTTACATTTTATATATCATATATTAATGTAAAATTATCATATTATTCTGAGCGCAAGCAGGAGCCTTCTCCAATGTATGTGAAGTCATCCCCTGCTCTTTTTGAACAGTCGCTAATGAGTACAGTAAAGAGTAACGTCCATTTGGTCAAGTCTGGAAGTGTCTAAAACAGCTCAGGGTTAACAAACTACACCTTACTCACTCACTCTGTCACACAAACCCAGGCTCCAATCCCTGTATTAGGGAGAGACCAAAATACAGATGACAATTTCAGAAACAGATTTTCAATCATTGATCATTTCAATCATTGATCATTTCAGTCATTGATCTCCACATTGAGGCATAATCAGCAAGCTGACTGGCTCTTTTTGTTCAAGAGTGGCATTTTATCCTGATTCACTCTTTTTGTTTAAACCTCATATTCTCATGGTCAAAGATTATCCACACCACATTTAATTGCAGAGAAAAAGATTAATGATCTTTTTTTCAATGAGTGTCAAAAATAACATTTATATTTCTGCACATTTCTTCTACTTGCTGAAGCTGTAGAATTGGCATCTCTTTCTAAATGTTAATGTTTACACCTATGCAGAACCTTAAGCAAAAATGATAATACATCTGCACTTTTGTGTAGGAAAAAGAATAAAACAGGTGTGCTGGCCACTGATTATATGCAGTCTTTCTGCAATGTGAAAAGAGAAAACTCAAATATTCATAAAGACATAAAGTTGTTTCCTCAAGCAAAGTAGTTTGGGGTTTATATCTCAATTAAGCCTTGCAACTGAATCACAGGCATCAATACAGTCCATCAGCATAGCACTGCAGTAGTCAATTCTGGGTGTTATTTATTTTGACAAAAAAGTATTTTATTTACATATAGAAAGTGTGGCAACTGTAGAAATAAATCCTTATGTGAAATCAGTGTGAAAGCACAACATTTTGCTCAATTTAATTACATTTTTTTTTTTTTTTTGCCACTGAAGAAGAGGACACTAAGGCATAACTTCTGTTTTGAATACTGCATTCATGAGGCACATTTTTAAAATCCAAACATTTTTTAACTATTATATCTTCTTTGAATATGTAATGAAGTAATTTGTCATGTCTGTCTCTTGTCAGCCCTGTCTCCCCTGTCAGTTTCCCCCATGTGCTCCTTAGCACATGGTTTGTTTTTGTTTTGGTTCTGTCTCCTCCCTTGCTCCGCCCATTCCCACCTGTGTCTCATTTGTAACCCTGGCCCTTTGTAATCAGTAGTTTCAGGTGTGTCCAGTGTTTTGTATTTAAGACCCTTTGTTTCAGTCTGTCTTGGTCAGTCCACTGTTATGTTAGCTGTGTATGTAGTCGGTGTTTCTTTGTTTCTGTTTGATACTGGTTTACTTTGTTAGTTTATGTTCTGTTTCACTGAGCTCTGTTTGTATTTGTTAGTGTATTTAGTTTGTCTTGTGCTTTTGCTTATTAAACTATCAATCCCAGCGTTTGCTTCCGCACCCTTCGTCATCCCTTCTGCCCGTCCAATCCTGACATAATTACGCTCATTGCCAAAAAAATATTTGCACAAAGTTACCCCAGATTACAATGCTATTGGGAAGATCAAGGTTACCAAGAACAATAAATCATAAAAAACCTGGACTGATATGGGTAATATTTATTGATCTACACAAGAACACTGGATGCAGGACATCAATAATGTAACATTAGGCTGTCAACGTGTCCATAATGAAGATGAAAGGTGATCTGGCATTGTACAAAATTGACCCCCATTCCATGACACTTGACTTTCTGGGCATGTGATGCTTGAAACGGGGCCTTCACACCCTGATTTGCTGGTTGTTTTCACCAAGACAAAAGCAGGACTTGTCGCTAAAGATGACCTGCTGCCATTTTGAGTGACTTCATGACACTCTGGCTCATCGACATTGCAGTCATGCATTGCAATCAATAAGTTTCTTCTGGGTGCAAATAGTTTTTCTTATAATGATTGTAAATAGTAAAATGGCTTTGCCCAGCTTTGCCTATTTAGAACTCATGTATTAGTAATGTATAACTCATCTTTTCTGTGATCTTACCAGTTAAAGTAGTGTGACCTGGTGCCCTCCCTGTCATGTCCTTCATACCCTGCACATAACAGTTAGCCAGTTCATGCAGAACTTCCTCCCCTTCTTTTCCTAAGAAACAATAACAAGACAATATCAGCTTCTGCCATAGAATGAGCTGAAGAACCACTCAGATGGTTTGGTGATTAAACCTGTAACCAATGCTTCAGCAGTGGCCAGGTGGAGGACGGTGTCATCACTGACTGGCCAGTTGGGTAGTTCAGGTGTGATATTCTTCAGGCCTCCAAGCTCCTTCACAGCCTATGAAATGAAAATAAGAATGGTGTTTGATATTTTTCAGTACTGATCCAGATAGATAATATTTAAGAATATTTTTACTTTAAATATTTATCACATGTTGCAAAATCTTATGTATTGAATTTGATACACTTGCCTAAAAAGAATAATAAAAAGAAAATTACACAAATAAAAACAGAATTAGAGATTAAAGAAGATGATAAAAATATAAGAATATATGCAAATTTTTTAAAGAATCAAGAATGACATTAAATGAAACTAAATTAGTGAAATATTTTAAGACATAAATTGATCAAATGTAAATCAAATAAACCTCTTTTTGTTACTTTGACCATTAAACTAACCTTGTGGATCTCTGGCCCGGAATAAACAAACTCCCACTTGTAGCCAATGGCATCTCCAACACCACTTAGCAGCATTCCAGCTTTGTAGTGCTCTAGAGTAGCGGAACTGGACCAAGAAGTTTAGTGCATTAGTGCTAAACATCTTAAATACAGTCTCCCGTACAAACACATTTATCTACTGCATTGATCATATATGAGGAGTTTATCACTCTTCACGCTTGTCTGTTCAAATGAAGCTTCTTGATTTAACGCTGGACAGTTAATCAAGAAAGGTATCAAAACCAACATTCAGAACCTTGAACTGATGTAATCTGGTCCACGTCAGTTATTTTGGGATTATTTGTATCCAGTAAACAAACATGAATAATTAAATCAGCGTGTTTCCTTCAATTATTTTATATAATAATCATTTAAATTTTTCATTAGAGACAATATACCAGCTTTCATTGCTGAGCACATTTACAGTAAAGAATCCAGTAAAGTGAAGTTTCCCATTGTCTTCTATAATGCACCGTAACCAACAGTGCTTGGTTATACTGTACAACCCTGTATGACTTAAAGGACAAAGCTGCACAAATTGAATTGAATATTACCACTTCTCTAAAGATATATGGATAAGGGTAAAGATATATGAGTTTCTTAGTCATGTCCCCCAGCTCTACTTTAGATGCATATATTGCTCAGTATTATCACGACCACTCTGACTCTACTAGAGCATTTTGCACAGCTGCTTCTCAAATAATCGCCCACAGCCGTTTTAAATAGTCAGGGTTTATTTAGCCTGTTCTTTGTTTGTTTTTTTATCTTCTCAGTGATGCTGGCAGTTCCCATCGCTGCCACCCACTCACCATCACAAAGCAGCTGTTAAGTCTCCAACCTGAATGACCCAATACTTACAGCTCGACACAGTTTAAGACAAGTGCATGATGACACCACAATACTAAATGGTGCTGTAAACTCTTAACTGCTAGCAGGTAATAGGCATCTTTATCTGCAGCGCTGCTGTGTCTGATCCACCCATACCAGCCTAACACACTCTTAACACACTACTACATCAGTGTCACTGCAGTGCTGAGAGTGAGCCACCACCCACCTGCTCTGTGCAGTCCTGTGGGGTCCTGCCCATTTGTTTGCAAAATGACATACGCAAACATTGCAGACGCTTAAAAACAATTACTTTTAGAATTAAACAATTGTACAATTTCATTTGATAGTATCTTGCTTGATATCAGCTTGATAAATTGTTTGCCTATGTTGGAAATTGCAGTAATGTCACAACGATTTATCGAGCTGATATCAAGCAAGATATCACAGCATAAAACAGCAACTTTGATTTGAACTTTTTTCAGGTGTGAAGAATCAGTCTTCATACAGTATGTTTTACTGAAGTATTGCTTCCCTAAAATGACAGCAGTAAGGTTACTGAAGAATACACCATAAACACAGTGTGGTAGCTGGTCTTTGAAAACACAATGTCTGCTTGTTCGAGACTCTCTGAAAAAGCATTTAATTTCTGTGATGTGACGTGAAGGAGGACAGGAGGCCTGGCTTTTAAACAATGTTAACAAGGCTCATAGCGTGGTGCTCTAACGCAGCAGTAGCTATGTTGGAGGAGGCCAGTAGCCAACATAATGCCATGGTAGCAGTTCCACAGAATTGATTCCGTACAATGACCGCAGATTTTGCTTCATTCTTTTGCTTCTGAATTTTGGTGTTCACCTTGAATCTCCATTCATCATCTGATTTTAGACTGACAGGTACCCTGAAACCCCATCTGAGACCCAGTCATACCCTCTCCACTAACTTTAAGCATTCTTCCAAACATAGCAGAGCGAATTGTTTCAAATGCAAAGCAGCAGGTAAACTGATTTTTTCCAATTAACAGATGAATATTATGTTTATTTGCTGTAATATTTCAGCTGTTAGCTAAAGTAATTATCCATGATCATGGCTTCATCTTCAATAACTACATTTACATTTACAGCATTTAGCAGAAGCCGTAGTTAGTTAACTAGCTACATTAAGAATGAATATTTAACTACTAACATGAGCTTTTTAAACTTACTTAGAGAAGAAATATTAGTATGGGCAATATCTATGAACCATTCCGCAAATAAACAAACACAACCAAATCTGCCGCTGTGCACTTAAAACAGTTCCTCTAACATGTTTAGAA